>CM072698.1:3446590-3528514 GCA_036884735.1 Huso huso
TCACCACCTCGATTGATTTTGATGACGTTATAGATGATTTTGTCTTAAAAAAGCAGAAAAGAAGCCACTTTAAAGTGTATTTGGTGCTGCGGTGCCGATGCGGGGACCAGAATAGTCCCTGTACTGAGTTATAAAACACATCTAGCAAGCCAGGCCATGTGAACAAAGCAACCACTTCTACAGTAAGCACGTATCAGCAGTGCAGTGTTTCAGATATGCTGTTGTGTTTTTACATTAGTATTCACTTGTTTTAGTAATTGTGTTCCAAGTCTCTATGTTTGTGGGTGTGGTCTGTTTCCGTCTGAACTGTGTTTGCCTGGGAGAGTATGGGGCTCAGGATATCAAATTTGCTTTCAATATGTTTAATCGAAACAAACTTTGTCGTGGACCTGTGTTTCAGTTTTGGAACTTGTACATGTTAAAAATAGAAGTGTCACATTTTAATGGGACGACAACGTGATTAAAGCTGTCTACAGTCCCTGGTTCACATTCGACCTGGTGTCTCTTTTGTTCAATACATTGGGAAACGTGGTTATGAAGCTCCTCTACAGGATTAGAAGTAGGCTTCAGGGTTTATTTTTAAATGTATTTAGCACACTGTCTTCACTGGGACCACTTCTGTCAGGTTCGCTTCAGTCGTTCAGTTCAGAACATTGCGTGAAAAAGTTTCACAAAATGGATTCATCATAATACAGCATAATTCACAGATTCTGATCAAACCATGACTGTTATCCTAAACCCTTGTGAGAAAAGGAAAGTTTGCTCTACAACAATAATAATAATAAAAAAAACATTGTAAACAATACTGGTAAACCAGCCGTATGCTCAATAGCAGAGTGCTCTCTCACTCGGCGCCCCTGTAACTATGTTAGTATTCAAACAGTTGCTTTATTGCCATTTTGGTGTGTGTGTGTGTGTGTGTGTGTCTATATATATATATATATATATATATATATATATATATATATATATATATATATGTAATTACAACTTGTATTTTTGTAATGTAAAGTTACTGAATTTTTTTTTTGGTTTAGCATCTTGAGGTGCGAGTCATATTTGTCAAGTTATAAATAGTCCATATTTCTTTTTTCTAATACAATCGTCACATAATCAGTTTTAAAAAAGCAAAAAAATTACTTATCACACATGTGTTGATCACACAACCATATTTGAAAAATCCATTTGCAAAAACCACACTGATAATGCAGACTGGCCTTTTGGGACCTCCAGCGAGGCAGCTCTGAGCTTGACTCGCTACTGTTAGGCAGCGCCTCAGCATGCAGGTCGCTCAACAGAAAGCACCACGAACGCTCTGGAGATCTCTGCCTATGGAACGCACCCTGATCTTAACAAATGGCACGTGTATGGGAGTAAGTGTAAACGTGTGTACATGTCTGCTGTTTGATGTTATACATGTTAGAAGGTAGGGCCCTCAAGTGTATGTTTGCCTAGAGTCCAGTGATGGGTTAATCCAGCCCTGTCCCTAGCTCCCTCCATTCCAGCCATGTAAGACTGCAGGACCCTGATTGGTTGACCAACCAATTATTCAATATGGTCATTGATTCAAGGCAGGTGAATCTAAAAGGACAGTGTCCACCTCATGCAGGTGAAGAAGTACACATGAGGCGAGTTGCTGGTCCCTAAATGCAAAGTGCTGCAGTCTGTCTGTCTGTCTGTCTGTCTGCCTGCCTGCCTGCCTGCCTTAAGGAAACCTTTTATATAAGTTTAATTTTGTTTATTTATTATCTTTACAAAATAGCAGGGAACGTGAAGCCTCATGAAACACTGAACTTATTATTTCATTATTATTATTCACTGTTTAACACACAGTGAAAGTTTATTTAACTTACAGAATGCAAAACACAAAACTATATTTACCTTAATCATCAATGTATAAGAATAATATTTTAAATGTACAGGAAAATATGAAAATGATTTAACAAAAATTATGAAACATAATACTGTCTTGAAAAACACAAAAATAGTCCTGAGGCTGATGGGTCTATCAGATCTCTGTCATTTTTTAACATGATACTTCATTTATCAAATAACCACGTCCATGAGTAAATGTATAAAGTAATCAGAACATGTATAAAGTTACCGCTGCTGATCCGCTTTATAAATGACAGAGGAAATGTTGGTAAATAGAGTGTAAATATATAAAGATAAAACGTCAGGTAGGCGAGGTTGTGTAAAGAGATATTTCGCTCGTATTAAGGTTTGATTTCTCTCAAATCAGCAATACGAGGGAAGATGAAATAATCTTTACTTCATTGATTCTATTTTCTTTTTAACGTTATAGTATTTTAAAATGTCTCCAAATATAAATATGAATATTTCCAGCCTTAGTTTTGTTTTCAGCATTTTAAATATGGTAAGAATCTAATGTTACTGCTGATAACTTTCTGCATCGTTGTTTGTTTTCACAACAGCAGCTCCTTTCTACCTGAACAATATGCGTGTTATAACAACAGTATATGAGCAGGAAGTGTTTAGTATAAGTTACTGCTTAATCACAACTAATAATAATAATAATAATAACAATAATAATAATAATAGCACACATTGTACAGTTACAAAAAATTATACCTAGGCCTATTTAACCTCTCAAAACCCCAGCCCCTCACAGACAATTTCCGCCTGGGGGGCTGTGCCCTTAAATAAATCACAATATCTTCCAAAGTATAGACAGCACAGGCATGGTTCAGGGCTTGAATTCAAGGTAACCCCTTGGGCATCAAGAATAAAACCTCAGGTGTGATAAAAGTTTACTCAGTACCACACTGAAGGAGATATCCAGAAAAATACATAAAAACAACAAACGCTTTTCATTTTTTATGTTCTATAGTCATTTTTCAACTTGTAGCATATGAAAAGAGCCAGATTTTTTCCAGTGCTTCACCAACATGTCTACTATACTGGGTAAAATTTGAACTATTTGAATAAAGGATCAAATTCTACAGGAGTTTTTAAAGGGTCCCCAAACCTCTCCAAACCTCTCAAAAAATGAACATTGTGTAAATCTTTATGTCCAGTGACACTAGTTTTTGAGCAAGTTCTAAAAGGGATGTGAACTTGGCACCTCACATGCTATCCATTGCCACATGAATTAGATTTTGTAATCCCCTTTTTTTTTGTCCAATATTTCATTCAAAAGGTAGCCTTTTGGAGAGCTTTGGGTGCCTGAAATGTATCCATGATGAGTATGCATGATGAGTATGCCTTTTCAAGGAGAAACATCAAAACTCTCACTTGTTGAGGGGAGGGTTTTTCAGTGTCCTCACTGAAAATAAAAGTGAAATGAATTGAAAATTAGAATAACATTTCCATTATCAGTATCAATGAGCAACAGATTCAAGCACAGTATTTGCACTGCTGAGAGGTGAACATTGATTATTGGATAAAGGTGTCTGCCAAATGTCTACAATAATAATACTAATAATAATGAGATTGCAGAGAATTGCTGCTCTCAAATCAAGCTGCCAGACTAAAAACACCTCAGTTCCTTTCATCTTTACTTTGACTGACATGGCAAACAAAGGAACTGGGTGAGGACTGTTGGGGAGGCAGACAGCTTATCTTGAAAGGATAAGAAAACCACACTGTTTCTAGGTGAGTAACACCAACGCCTTGTAATCATGGAATTATATATATATAAAAAAGTTTGCAAACACTCTCATGCACCAAATCAGTGAACATCAATGAGAAAAATAATAAAAACGGTCAGGAAGAATAATTATTTTTGCAACTTTTATTGCATGTAAAGATCAGAGACTGTATAGAGCAGCACAGCACAGATGAGACATGGTGTTGCTAAAAAATTATTAAAAAACGTTATTTCTATGTGTCCCTTGAGAGTCAAATGGTTGCATTTTCTAATAACATACTACAGTAAAAAAAATGCATATTGAAAATTATGCATAATAATAATAATAATAATAATAATAATAATAATAATAATAATAAAAAAAAAAATAAAAAAAAAAATATATATATAAAAAAAAAATATTATTATTATTATTATTATTATTATTATGTAGTGGATCCATTATATTTACAAATCCTGAAGAGGATCCAATCCATCTTCAATGCTGCTTCAGACACTGAATCAGCGCCTCCAAACCAGGAAGTTGGTCATTTTCAAATCACTTTCACTCCCTATCCATCTCTTCCAAAGCTTCAGAAAGACCGAATCTACTTTGTTTAGGATGCTTTTGGAACACTGCTCGATATTTTGTTCGATTTTACAAATTTATAAATTGAAAATGATCAGAAAATGTTATAAAACCGTGATCCGTTGTGCGTACCGCACTCGGTTGCAATAGATAGGTATGTTTACTGCGCAGATCGATTACTCTGTAATGGATTGGGCTACAAACAAAGTCAAGGTATGATTGACAGCTTGACCTCCCCCAACGTAATCAGGAGGTTTCACCATCATCAGACAGCTGTAAGACCAGAGCAGCAAAACGCACAGCTAGTCGATTGCAGTTGTTTTAGAAGCATGTGATACAAGTCACATTGCCGGATATCTCAGCGGTGAAATGACGGATTCGAAAATTCCTTCGCTGTTTGACGGTAGGAAAACAACGATTTTGATATTGAATCAGCTTTTTTTCTTTTGCTTTTGTAATAATATTACAAATGATTTATGAAATATAATGTATCAGTAGTGTACCATGTTTCATGAACATGGTAAATCATAATGTAAATACAATTTCACAGAATACACAACAGATTTTATCTATAAATGACTGAATAAGGTTGACTTCACAAATACATAATTTCACATAATTTAAATATAAAAAAAAAAACATTGCTAAAAATAATGTGCACGAGCAATAGCCAGGTGTCTTTGTTAATCGAGCTCGAAGAATTAAGTAGCCCGTGTCTTAAATTCGAGTACAGTATAGTGATGTGTTTATTAAAATCACCAACAAAAGACAAGACTACCTGAGTACACAAACAGCAATGTGACTGACTGCCGAGAAATGACGAACAAAGACGTCACTGCCCAAATACACAAGCAGCAACGTGACTTACTGCTGAGAAAAGACGAACCAAAACGTCAGTGACTGATCTAGAATCATCCATGACGTACAGGCAGCCATTTTCAAAGAAGCGTGATAATCTTCCTGTGTAATTCGAATGGAAGCTTTTTACAGTTTCAGCGTTTCGTTATTAGGCTCACTTTTAACAAACAGTACCAGCTTGGACAGATCGGAAATGCTGACCAGACCCCTGTATTTTTCGACGTGCCAGCAATACCACAGTTCACAAATTGAGAGAAAACAGGTGTGAGTAATCACGAGTGGAAATGAGAAGCAGCACATCACTGTAATTGTGTGTGAAATAGCAGACGGTCGCAAACTGACTCCATATGCGTAATTGAGGTTGTGTCTTTGTAAATTCATATTTATTTGTTGTTTTATTTTTTCTTCAATTTGAGGGTGGGAAACTTGGGCTGCATCTTAAATTCGAAAGAATACGCCATCTATATTACACCAACATACACACAATCTAGTCTGGCAAGTCTCATTCCAGTTCTCACATTGTGTCCTTCCTCACCTCTACAACTGAGTACCAATCAATGGCAATTAGTTTCCGCAGCGAGTGTTTTAAAAGCCGACTGGAAGCTAATTTTCCTCTCATCTGGGACGCTATGACCCTTTTGTCTTCTCCAGATCCACACAACGCTGTGGTATCTGAACCCAGTAAAAATGCATGTTTCAGGAAAACAATGTAGATTCTCACATTGTTTCATTCTTCTTATGAACTGAATATGATACTGACAATGAATGATAACATATAAGGACAAGGGCAATTTATTTATTTACCGAGTTTCAACCTCTTTAAATAGATGTACAAATTACCCTCACTACTTTTTGTAATAGGCCGTTATAACAGTTTGCCTACAGATCTTGGCAGAGGTTAGTGCTGCAATGTGTCCGCTAGGTGGCACCAAAACACTGTTCAAAGTTTTACATTCCAAAGGTCAGACTAATACATCCTGTTTAGCTGCATTAATTGCTGCATTGATCAGTGAAAAGAGAAATAATTTAGGCTTCCTTTGCATGCGATTAAACCTTTGTTAACCTCCTCACTCAACAGCTTCCTCATTAGAAAGTATCAGAACTCCTCATCTTTTTTTTCTGATATGGCAGGGCACCTTTGTTGATCTTTTTCGAAATCACAATATGAATTCACTCTGTTGTTAATATGAGCTAATCTTATATTGCTGCTCTTTCAACTAAGCTCAATGTCCTTGATAGGACAGGAAGTATTGTTTGAATAGACAAAGACAGAAACTGATGTTTTAAATTACCAACCCACACTGTTACTTGTCACTAATGACAGTTTTGCTCATTTCACATCTATAGACTACTGCACTGTGGCAGCATAAACTGTTCACTGCTCTGTATATATATATAAAACAAGCATGACTACAAACAAAACAGGAATAGGCAGGTCTTCATTTTGTTGCTTAATAATGGATCACCTAAAAGCCTTTCAGTCAGTATGTGATTGTAACACAATACAAAAATGAACCAGAGAGAAGTGAATCAGACTTGTCAGGTGCCCAGACTGTTATAACACAATACAAAAATGAACTAGAGAGACAAGTGAATCAGACTTGTCAGATGCCCAGAGTTTTATAATGAAGGAAATAAAGATGTTTAGGTGGCAGCCTTACTGACAGGATCCTTTATTGATATCTTGAACTCTCTGATTCAAAATATGTCGTCTTGCTATCTTGCTATATCAATCACATATTATTTACTTTTAATTTAATATATTTGAATTACCATGTTATGTTTGTATGAGGTTCAGTGAAAGAACTAACTGAATAATAATATTTAGATTTTTCCAAGGTGAAGTTTGTTATTATCTGTTAACTGTTGTTGCTTTGCCCCCAGAGTCTAATGTCTGCAGTTTTGTGATTTCAGGACATAGAGCAGTGCGGTTAAGTGGTGGCAGCGATCTCTGTTCTGGGAGAGTTGAAGTACTGCATGGGCAGACCTGGGGAACGGTCTGTGATGCTGACTTTGACTGGCAGGATGCAGAGGTTGTCTGTCGGAGCTGAAGTGTGGAGTTCCAAAGAGGTGCTGGGAGGAGCCCCTTTGAGAGGGGCAGGGTAAGGTCTGGTCCGAGGAGATGCAGTGCCAGGAAAGGAGCCCCAGATCTATAAGTGTTTGACTTCAGCCAGCAAGAAGCAGAGCTGCACACACAGAAACGACGTGGCCTTGTCTGTTCTTGGTGAGTCTATAACTTTGTTTATTAACCCGGGGCCATAAACATTATGGGTGGATATCAAACAAGTCATTTAGATAAATGTTTCAGTGAGAATTTTTATTAAAGTCTTTACAACGTGGGCTCTGTGATTTTGCTTTAGAGGCTCAAGTAAAAGAAAGTAAGACATGCAACTGAAAACTTTTTTTAACCAGACAGCATGTTCATATTACCCCTGCACAGCCTTACATTGGTTATCAGTGTGTGAATGGCCTTGCTCTGCCTTATCTGTCTGAACTGCTGTCTCATCCCAGCCACACTTTACATTCTCCCGACACAGGGCGCTTGCAATTCCTTAGCAAAGGAGAAAGAGCCTTTTCCTATTATCCTCCCCAACCTTTGGAACTCTCTGCTGGCCTCAGTCAGATTTCTCTTGAAACTGTTTTGTGAATGTAGCTGCTCTGAGGAGTTGTCTTGGTGTTGCTGCTGTTATTAAAATTGAAAATATATTTTTTCTGTGCTTCTTTTAAACTGCACAAAGGAGACCTATAAACTAATGGAAGCTCACAATTGGACATATGGAAAATAATAAATAGGAAGCTCAGGGTGCTGAATAGCATTTAAATGTTTCTCCCCCTAGACAATGTAGGTCCGGAATAGGTTTTGTAGTATTGTGAGAGGTAAATGCCTCCCAATTACATGGTATACTATTTGTAATAACTGTAATAAACATATTGTATATGTCCAATACAATCTCAAGAAGCTTAGCATACCATAAAGCATTTTTATATACATTGGATACAATGGAGCCATTGCTTCCAATAGAAATTGACCAGTTTTATACTGCTAGCTGAATGCTGCTTCATTTTTGGCAAGCCTGTTGTTGATCATATACTCAGTTTGAGTTGTTCTAGATGAGTGTCACTCTTCAGAAGTCTGTAATTAAATAAATACTGGTGCATAACTATTAAAGCTAAAGAAATGCATGCTCACCAATCATGCCCTTGCAGCCAGTATTACAAGAACATAGCAACCCTTGTGATTGATAGCTAGAGTAAAGCAAACCCCATGTCCTGGTTCTCTGCTTGTGCTGTGCCCTGCTCACACTCTGCCCCCTGTGCAGGGTACACTGAGTACAGGCTGGTGGGTGGCCCTGACTCCCGTTCTGGTCGAGTGGAGCTGCAGCACGATGGTCAGTGGGGGACGGTTCATGCGATCGCTATTGGGATCTACAGGACGCCACAGTTCTCTGCAAGCAGTTGAATTGTGGGTACGCTGTATCAGTCCCGGACAGGCCAGGTTTGGTGAAGGCAGATGTGATGTAATGGCTGATATATTCGACTGTGATGGCAGTGAGACACATATCAAATTGCCCATCTCTGCATGGGGATTCAGGTGCCTGCACTCATAGCAATGATGCAGGAGTGAATTGTTCAGGTGAGTAGTAACCACTCTAATGGGTGGAAGATTGAATAGGTAACTTAACATCCCATCTGCTAAACATATCTCGGTATTCTAGGTATTCAGATCTTCTACTGCCATCTGGTGGGATTGTAAATTAAATCATTTTACTGTTACAGTATTTTTTTTATACCCATTAGTATTGATTAGCTGTTACCATATTTGGGGTGTATTAGATGTGTACAGTTTATGATATTTTATACATTATGTATGCATACAAATAAAGCAAACGGTCTCACATTTAAGCTTATATAGTTAGAAATGCTATTTACACTTTTAATTAAGTTCTCAATTATCCATGTTGGTTCTGAGTTCTAAAGCACCAATACCATTATGAGTTTATTCATTTCTATAAAGCTAAATCTCTGAATAGCTTTGAGCTTGCTCCAGGTGGAAGAACAGACAGTGCCCAAACAACAGAATTAATCTGAAACCATGTTTATGTTTTAACTGAATCAACATACAAGATAACAAACTGTAGATTGATGTAGAAGCTGTAGATGCAGTAAATAATGGTGCTGTTACTTCAGCTCTGACGTGTTTCATTCCCCCTGCTCACTCTTATTATCTTCAGGTCCATTGCTACCAGCACAAGCAGGTCGAGTCGGGCCTCTACCAAGTAAATGCAACACCAGTAATGAAGGGACCACGCTCTGCTCAGGTTAGTGCAATTCAAACTCTTGTGTTAATAAGTTATTTCAATGTGACTATACTGACATTACTGCCATGGGTACAGTCTGTGACAAGGATTCTTATCTGAAAAATCGGCATGCATTATCATAGGATTATTATTTATATTATTACTAACTGATTCTGTGCCTAAGCTGCAGATTGTGTTATTGATGTGTGCCAGATTCTGTCCCCTAGATCAGACGGCCCTCAGGCTGGTTGGGGAGGAGGTGCCTGCGCTGGGAGGGTGGAGGTTTATCAACGGCTCCTGGGGACGGTCTGCGATGACTCCTGGGACCTGGCAGATGCTGAGGTGGTGTGTAAGCAGCTCCAGTGTGGGACGGCACCAACGCCTCAGTGTCAGCCTCCTTCGCCAGGGACCGACCCATCTGGCTGGACGAGCTGCGCTGTCAGGGGAACGAATCGACTCTGTGGGAGTGTGCCAGGAGGGTGGGGCAACACAACTGCAGACACAAGGAGGACTCGGGAGTCGTGTGTTCAGGTACAGGATTGCAATAACTCACCATGCCTAACCAGTGGAAACTGAGCCATCTCTATATTAGCCATTAATATGTTAATAGGAAACCAAGGCAATATCAATTACATAAAATGTATTTAATCTTAGAGGTGGAGCTCAGTGTTTAGGACAGTAAGCAGGGCAGATTACTGGTGTTACACTAATGATTTCAAACTATTTATACCACCTCTCCAATTTCTAGCTGATTGTATTAAAACGTTTTATATAAAAAGCTTTTTAATATTGTCTCGCAGCAGTATTGTAATCAGGATAGTTCTGAGTGCCATTCATTGCAGTGCAGTTTACTTTCACGGTAGTATGTTGTTTTGACAGAGTTCAAGGATCTTAGACTGGCTGAAGGCTGCTCTGGACCAATAGAGGTTCTCTACAATGGCACCTGGCGTAGTGTCTGCGGCAACAGAATGACACATATTACAGCTTCAGTGATATGTCAGCAGCTGAACTGTGGAGAAAGTGCTGCCATTAGAAATGCACAATCCAGGCTGAGTTCTGATTACAAATGGCTTGATGAAGTGAACTGCCGAAGACACGACTCTACACTGTGGCGGTGTCCATCCTTACCCTGGGGTCAGACAAATTGCTTTAACTATGAGGTGGCTGCGATTGAGTGCACAGGTAAAGATCTCCTCTGTTGCTCCTCTGCTGGGCACCTGCTGGCTCAGCAGTTAAAGACCACAGGTTTGAATCCTCCTCCGATAACAAGGACACGCTGCCCCTAGCAAGTTACACAACATGGTAGCTGTGTTACTGGAGGTACTGTCCTTTCTAAGCAGGGATGTGTTAAAGTACAGAAAAGCAGGGCCTTTTAGAATAGAGAGGAGATGAAACTTAAGAGATCCCAATAGAAATATGTCCAGGCTTTAGGACAGCCCTACAGCAATATCTTCAGAATACTTTTGCATTCACCATTTCTTGTTTCAGCTCAAAACAAATGAGACACAAAGCAGGAGCATGCTTGAGCAGAGGTGAATGCAATGTACTTTTTTCCCAAACACTGAATTCACTTGATTGTTCTTTAACAGTGAAAGAGAAGTCGCCTGTCACCAGCATACCCAAGTCATGCTCTGAAGACCCTCACCAAGAGCACTGCACAGGTTATTTTTTATTTAACAGCGTCTAAAATAATGCATACAATTGCAAAAGCATGACCTTACAGTGACATGCATTGACATTTTAGACAACATTGTCAACGCTACCTTTTAAATTTCTGTTAAAACTAATTTTAATGAGCGGTTCTTATAGTTTCCAATACTAAAGAGTCTTTTTAATTAATAATGCAACACTGAATTGTGATTGCCTCTGAGACTGGTTACCCAGATTTTTCCAGAAAGGAAATAAAGCCTCTCTCTGCTACTCACACAGCAGCCTCTGTGCTGAACTGATTCAGTAAGCCTTGCTGTTTTATTCCAGAGCCAGCAGAGCTGAGGCTAGCTGGAAGCTCAAGTCCCGTCTCGGACGGGTGGAGGTGCGGTTCGAGGGTCCTGGGGACAGTCTGCATGACCCTGGGACCTGAAGGATGCCCAGGTGGTCTGCAGACAACTAGGATGTGGGGCAGCAGAGAGCGCAGGGGGGTGAGGCTACGTTTTGACAAGGGAACGGCACCATCTGGCTGGACGAGGTGAACTGCAGGGCAGCGAGATGTACCTGGGGACTGCCGGCACGCTCCACTGAGACACAGTGACTGACCACAAAGAGATGCATGGGTTACCTGAGGTGAGAGGGGGGTTATCTGAGCAGGGGAGATGGGGAATTAAACGAGATGCTCTGTTGTGTTAGACAGGAGTACTTGCTTACATTGTATTAACAGTCATTTCATTTTGTTTTACTATCAGCTCTCCATTGAAAAACAGGTAAAAGCAACCTTTAAACTTCACAGACACTTTTTATACACATAAACACAAAAGCACAGCCCTAGGGGAAATGTTTATTGTGTAGCAGAATTTGGGAGTCAGTATAAACAAGGAGGCCTCAGTAAGGGCTTACCTAGAATGTGAATACAGTTTTTTGCTTTATTTAAGTACAGACCAACTGATAGAAGTGTCTGTCTGTCTTCCTCCAACAGAAGTCTCCATCCAGGCTGCAGCCACAGAGAGACATGACCATCCCATTGATAGCCTGCATCGTTGGGAGCTCTGCTCTTTAGAAATTGGTCCTGTTGGTCGGGCAGCTGCAGCACAACAGGATGCTGAGGAGAGGTAGGGAACAAATCCCTTTAAAGAGACGCGAGCTGAGGAAGGTGACACACTGAGGTCCTAGTGCGCTGTTCTAGGATTGTATTCAGTAATGCCCTACACCAGCATTTTAAATCTGCAGTGCTTTCAGACAAACACAAAATGCACTACCCAGATCCTTTATAGCAGCGATCATTGTTCTATGAATCTCAGATGACAATTTATAAATCATTCTTTTTATTAATGATCTGGTTAGAGAAAAAGCTTGTATTGACCCAATACAAAAGATACCAACCTGCTGCAGTAGGGGCAGCAACGGTCACAATCTTGAAAGTTCTGTCATTAATTAAAGAGCTGTTAAAATATTAAATAAAGAAAAAGAAACGGGTGTTCTTGCACTGTGGATCACTGAAGGCCAGCTGTTCAGCAGTGTGTGCAGAGCTGTGTCACTGTGAATGAGAGCCTGTTTCTCCCATAGGGATTGCTGAGGAGGTGCTTGACCCTTCCATGAAGCCGCTTACGAGGAGATTGAGTACAAACTGGCCAGACAGGGAACCTATGATGCGCCCAGGAGAGGTGAGTAAGAGGGAGGGGGGGGAGAAAGAGAGAGCCAACACACACATCACACTGCCACACAATCCACAAACATGACTCAAAGCAGCAGACTTGTAAACCTCTCATCACAGGAAACACTACAAAGAGTGGGGAGACAGACAGGAACAGAGCAGCACACAGTAGATAATATGTAGTTACTTAGGGTGTAGATCACAAAACCACTGTTTAATTTCCTGTCCTGAATTCAGTAATCCAAACATTGAAAAACAGCTACAATAGTAGTCAGTGTGCAACAAGTAGCAGGTAGTGGATTTGCAGAAGTGAAAGCAGGCAGCACTAACCCTGTCTCCTGTTCCAGGAGTTTCCTTTTCTGATGAGCTGCCCTCTGACCACGATGATGTGGAGGACAGTGAGGGAACCCCATCCCAGGTAAAAGGGGGCTGTGTTACAAACCCATGAAGAAACAATTCCACCTGTATCAATCGATTCTGCTCTGTCTGGTTTAGGTTGCTCTCTCTGGTCTGTAACACTAATGCTGTTCTCTGTCTCTTTTAGGTGAATCGATGCCCTCTGGAAGGAGAGACCCCAGGGTACTATGACGATGCCGCCCCTATGAACAGTAAATCCAGAAGATTTATCAGGTGAGTTCTTGCAGACAAGCCCTGTAGAGAAGCCCCTGCACCCAAACCCAGTCTTGGAGAAAGTAAATGTATTCAATCAGGTTCCTAATTTAGCTCACGTTTGTCAAACCCTCAGTCACTGCATATTGTTTGTGCAGGTAAGTCCCAGGACTGTGCAACATCCCCGCCATGCCCGCTGAGCAGGAGAGTGGGTTTGATTCTAGGTGCCAAGTAGTTTTTCTATATTTGATGGGTCAGTCTGAATGTTATGTAAACAGTTTTATTTAGCACTGTGAACCCTGTGACTCTGTTAGTGGACAATAGGAGGAGTTAATTTTGTTTATTATTTAGCAGACGCCTTTATCCAAGGCAACTTACAGAGACTAGGGGTGAACTATGCATCAGCTGCAGAGTCAACAATTACGTCACCCGAAAGACGGAGCACAAGGAGGTTAAGACTTGCCAGGGTCACACAAATGAGTCAGTGGCTGTGGGGGATTTGAACCGGGGACCTCTCGTTACAAGCCCTTTTCTTTAACCACTGGCATCCTAATATACTGGGGTGAAAGCTTAAACCCAGAGCTAACCTTGATTCCTGTTCCTAGGGAGTTTCCATTCTGACCTAACTTCCCTCTGGCTACTATGATGTGGAGGACAGTGAGGGGAACCCCATCCAAGGTAAGGGGGACTGAGTCTACAGTGGGAGGGATTGGGAGGGCCCCTCAGATATCCCTGCACAGCAAAGCACACCCTACTGCCCCAGGAGCAGCATGCTGTGGGGAGCCTGTAACTGCCCCCACTCCCATCTCTTCCAGCAGGTGTCACTACCAGGCAGTGGGAGTTTGAGAAGTTCTGAATCTCTCAGAAAACACCCATGGCACTCTAATCACACCCATTGCTTAAACCAATCCCTGACCCCAGATCTGTGAACCCTCCCACTGCGTAAACCCAACCAACCCTGATTGTGCGTGTCTTTCTTTGGCAGGTTTTCCCTCACTCCTGGAGAGGAGAGTGCCCGGGCCGCACTGCCCCTGAAGAAGGACCCGCCAGCACCTGACAGGACTGACTACGATGATGTTGGGAGGAGTCTCCAGAGAGGGTGGGGCGCCAACGAGGCTGGCAGTGTGTCTGGAGGAGAATAGAGGGGCAGCTGGAGCCCCAGAGTTCTAGAGCTGTAAGAACGCCATTAACTGTAAACCTGCCAGACAGTTTCACTGCAGTTCCAGCCTTCCTCTGGGATTTCACTGTGAAACCCATTGGCTGAATATTTAACAGGCTTCATAAAAGTGCTTCATGTAAAAAATGAATGTTGTTGCCCTTTATGCTGCAAAATTGCATCTTGTTACAAAAAGCTGGTTAAATCAAATTATACACGCCTCCGAATGCTAATTGAACTTTTAAAGAAATTAAGAAAAAGAAATTGTTGATTTCAAAGATCAGTATTATGTTAAAATCCACTGTTTCTGCTACTAAAGTAACTGAAACAGTTCAGAAATGTAACTAATAGCCAGTGGGTGGGTGTTTTCAATGTTTTGGGGAAACACATTGTTATAACAATGATTTATGTATCCCCACACCTCCATCACCCATCACAATTATGAAGGTATAAGCCTGCTACAGATTTACAAATATATCCAACAATTTTTTCACAAGTTATAAGGTTATAATGTGCGTTGGAAAATAGGTTGTCAGTCTGCTATAAGAAATTCTAAATGCTACAGAAAGACATAAAATAAATCTGGCAAATTATTAAAACCAGAAAACGTATTTTAATTCAATATTGCCAAAATGTTGTTGTTATATTTTACTGTGAAATTCACATTAGTTGATTCTGACTCTGTTAAGGTGTAGCTGGGGAGTAATCAGATACCAGTGTCTGGGAATAGTATTCAAATTATTACAAATAAATAAATATTGTCTGACTAAAAAAGTAACCTGTATATTTTGTACCTTTTTTCTAGCAATGTCCCTTGTCTGGCTTTCTTTTAAATCCAGTCCATAGTCTTTAAATACAGATTGTGTTTTAATAGGGGTCTGTGTTCCCTCTTTCAGCCTGTAATTGTGGTGGTGTGCAGTGGGGATCTGGTTTCAAAATGGATTGTTTTGAAAGTCTATAGTAAAGTTTGGACTTAGAAAATTTTCTGTAACCCAACTCTTGACATTTACCCTGTTTGTAATTCATTTGGAGCTTGTTATACAGAAAAAAAAATGTGTTTATTTTATTATTTTAATATGTCTGTTCTGTTTTAATGTACCCTTTCTAAGTGTATAGCATTTCTTGCAGAGTGTGCAATGGCTTGAAGGCTATTAGTCTGTTTTTAAACAATAAAATCTCATTTAACATCTGGCCCATGCCATGTTTTTATTGTAAAAATGTTTTAATGTAATACACTGAATTGATTAAAAAAAAAAACTGTTTTAATGATGTAAAATGAGCAGAAATGAGAAAATGGATCCACAGATGTATTTTTTAAAATGATATAATTTTGTCTTTAAAAAAAAAAATAATGAAGAGACAAAATGTTTCAGATAAGGAAATATTTATTATCTCAAGAAACATACCAGAAACAGAAGCAGTTTTCTTAAGGCAGACAATGTACTTTGTTTCTACAACATATGAGGCTTTGATCCATAAAATCTAGCAAGAGTCTAAGCAAACTTTAAAAGTTTTAACATTTTTCAAACAGCTGCAAATTGAAATTGGGAACTAAATCGTGAAGTTCTGGACATTGATAAGATTGTTGCTGGCTTTTATAGTTCAGGCCCTCTGTTAAATAAAGTAAAAGAAAGTAAAGAAAGTATAAAGTAAAACAAGATATAAGATCCCATTGAAACGCATTGTACTTTCCTGCCTTCTTCAGTATCGTTTGAAATTAATTTCATTGTAATGAATATATAGTACTTCTCCACACCCCCTCAAGGGTTTTCACCAAAGATGGCGTGCTATAAAACTGGAAACCCCAAAAGAAACATGTACAAGTAATGTTTTATATTTGTGTGTTACTATTACAAATGGTCATCTTCATTATTGGCACTCAACTATACTTGTTACAAAGAACACCATGATGATTTCTAATGAAAATCCAACGTTCTATTCAAATAGATAGATGTGATTAATATGTTACATAAACTAGGGCAGGGTTTCCAATCCTGTCCTGGGGTCCCCCTGTGTCTGCTGGTTTTCATTCCAACTGAGTTCTCCATTACTTAATCAAACCCTTAATTGAACTAATCATGTCCTTAATTAGACCTTTTAATTGTTCTCAGCTCCCAAAAAAATTGCAGATTTAAAGTTCCTGTATAGTTAACTTGAAATCTCCAACTGTTTAAAAAATGAAAACAATTTTTAAAAAAAGGCCTAATTTAAATTTAATTAAACTCATTGCCAGAAAAAAAAAAAGTTACCTGGTTAAACATGGGCTTCAGTTTCTTATAATTTTGTCTCTGGGTTTGTGTTTTAAAATAGTGGATGAATAACCAGTGGTAACATTCATGGCTTACTATACAGCTGCCCTTGTGCTGTTATTATCTTACAAAAGCACTGCATTGTCATTAGAGATCATTTGTTATGGGACGTCATGGACCATTTGCAATTCAAACATGGAAAAGCATAGTGAAGTGCAAAATGAATGCATGTATGCGATTTTGGTGCAGTCTGCTTTCCGTTCCAACAGCATTTTGAAATTGATACTTAGAGGAATGATCGCTGGCACCTCCCCAAAAAGCCCCAGCAGTCGCGTGATCAATGCATCTTTGAAATCCCAGGAAGGAGTCATTTGTGAACTGTTCCTTTGCAAGACCTACGATGCGTTCTCTTACGTTTTACCTGGGATCGATGGGACTCATTCACTGTCACAAGGTAGACAAGGTGGGTGCTGCTGTCTCTAGATGTATATATAGGGTTGAAAAACAGACGATTGAATTCATTTAAAATCATGTAATCAGAGAAACAACAAAATGATATGAATGATATGAATTTTTGGTCATTTTTTCATGAAGTATATATATAATATATATATATATATATCATTCAACATAGTGACAAAGTGAACATTATTCAGCAGGTTCCATTCGGTCCATTATGAAGCAAAATTGGTTAATTGTATAGGGTGATGCTAAACTTGTAGGCCATAGCTGTAGATGTCAGGACCACCTTCATAAAACAGGGTTTACCATGTTAGTTCATTTTCACCCTTTACCAAGTGTTATCGCAGCACCTGCTTTTTAAAAGCACAGAGTGCCTCGAGGAGAGGTAGCATCGCAGAGAATAAAAAAGCAGCCCAACGGCGCTTTCACAGGGACTCAAAACGCCTGTGGACTGAGCGCTTAGCAAGAACATTGTAACTGCAAAGCTCAAAGCTGGCATTGTTGTTACTTGTAATGCTCTTGGTCTCGGCCGCAGGAGATGACATCCTTCAATCGGTCAACGATGTTGTGTTTTTTTCACATTAGCATTCAAAACCGATTTGAAATCTTGTTTCTGAAGTCGTTTTTTTTTTTTTTTCTGAAAAGGAATATTTTAGTTCCCGAACCAAAAATGCCACTTCAAGAAGAAAGTTTGCATATAATTAATGCTGAAGCGTTTCCATTTGTTAATGTAATGGCTACATGGTGATGGATGCAAAAGACCATTTATTAATATGTCATGCGGCGACCGTCGTTAGGCTTCATGTGTGTGTGCAAGCACTTAACCACTCTGGTTTATCATTACTAATCTTGACACCAAATCAGCCTCGCTTATCTCTTTCTAATATCTGACTTATTCAATGGCTCCTGTAACGTTTACATTTCCTAAAAAATACCTAAGAGCTCATCCATAGTAAAGGTGTGTATTCCATCTATATGGTTTAGATTTTCATAAAGCTCACCTTTATATGTCCACGTGTGTCAAACTATACTCAAAAGAAAAAAAAAACATGTTTTCATGTCTGCTTTGTCAAGGTAATTTGAGTCATTATTTTGTGTCTTAAACATTTTAAACTCTCACCTGCTGTGTTTATAAAATACATCATTTAATACATGCGTTTTCCTAGGAATATAGCTGTGACAGGCTGACTGCAGGGAGGAACTTAGACCAGAGAGAGAGAAAACACAGACAGTTTTTTTCTTAGTTTTGATGTCCAGAAGTCTTGTGCAAATGGCATTACGCCCTTGTGTTAAACAAAATAAGAGAATACAAAAACAGGACACGGCACTTGACGGGTTAAATAAACAGGTAAACAAAAAACGAACAAACACTTTTGGGGCGGTGCACGGAGACAAATAAACAAGGTGAGTGAAAACACTTATTATTTTTATTATTCTTTCCGATTTATTTTAACTCCAGCTCTCTCCTGCTCTCCAGAGCACCAACACCCAACCCCCCAATGAGAGCAGTTGTCTCATAAAATGTTGTGCTGGGATTCAATTACTAATTAATTATTCAGTTGAATCCCAGCATGTGAATTTTATTACGGCAACCCTGTGACTGACATATTATTAAAAAACTTTAAATGCATGTGAAGTGATATGTCAAATCCCATTATCCAAATATAAATCCATCATTTTTAAATCAAATGAACACAGACCCAACTTTTATCCCGTGTACCACTGTGCTATACACCAAAATTAACACACGCAACATACAACACATAACACAACAATAAACACAGGGCTGGGCACATTGCACCAATATTTTTATAAAATAAGATAAACGGATGGGTCCTTTTGTTTAGTTTTTGACTTAATTGTTCTAGGTAGAATACAGCTTCCTGCATTGCCATTGGAAAAACAAAAATGCAACTTTACATTGTTCTGTTCAAATTTTGTAGTAATCATAACTGAAAATTTGTTGGTATTCATTACAGCGGACAGAAACCCTTTTGTTAAAATGAAAAAAAAAACATGATATCAGAAACAGTATGCCTTTGGATATTCAAAAAATGAACAAAACCAAAAAAAAAGGTCTGAATTTTTCCTTATCCTTTACAAAGAACTGTAAAATGGGTATTAATAAATTATATTGCAATAAAAGATCATAGTATGCATTTATAGTGATGTTTCAAACTCGGATCTTTCATTTTTTAGTATTGAAATGTTGCCTCTTGTAAAAGCATTCGGTTTAAATCAGTCTCCCAGCGAGTTTGGTACAGCTTTCCCACGTGACCATGGACCGACAGTTAGACAGAATAATCGTATAAGACCCAACGACAGATGTCCAGTAAGTCTTGTCAAGAAACTACAAGACCATTGCATCAGCTTGTGTTCTGCAGGCTTATGTAATTCAGTTTGAAGTTTGTGGATGGAACGGTTATGACGTGTCACCATACCTAAGAACATATTTAGCCTGTAGTGTAGTTTAACATAGGAAGGGCCAGTGAATAGTCAAGTTTGTATCTTTAAAGCTGAACCCCGATTCTTCAGTTGGTAATTCAGTTTCTCAGCCAGTTATGCCAGAGTTTTTTAATAAAGTGTTCAACAAGGAAGAAGTTTCAGGAAATGTTCTGTCAGGGAAAACAGGTAAGCGGTGAAACTTGCTCAGTGAATGTTTAGCTTGGTCAAAGGTTTTGCATCACCTAGAATTTCCTAGGACTGAGACTGATTGAAAACTACAAAGCGTTTGTAATTCAATATCAGTCAACATAACATTATTCAGCCAGTTTCATTAGACTTTCTGAAGAAAAATAGTTAATCCTATAGTATGATGCAAAAATTTTGGTTAGTTATTTTTTTTTGACAGTGCAGACTTTTTTGGGTGTTGCACATACATAGTAAGTACAACAAAGGAACCTTGAATACATTCTCCTGAGTATTACACTAACCATGTTTGCAACAAAAACACATGCCATCCAGCCAGATGTTAAATTAGACTTATTGTTTAAAAATAGAATACAGCTTCAAGCCATTGCACACTCTGCAAGAAATGCTATACGGCTTAGAAATGGTACATTAAAGCTGAATAGATATATTCAAATAATAAAAAACAAACTAACATTTTAATATAGAAATCATTTTTTATCTGAGACCTAGCTCCAAATGAATTACAAACAAGGTAACTGTCAAGAGCTACCTACAGGAATTAACAAATGCAAACTCTCATTGGAATTTCAAAAAACATTTTCAAACCAGATCCCTTTTGAAACTGCACACCACAACAAAATACAGGCTGAAAGAGGGAACACAGACCCCTATTAAAAACAATCTGTATTTAAAGACTATGGACTTTAAAGAAAAGAAAACCTGACCAGAAGAGACATTGCTAGAAAAAAAACGGATAAAAAATACAGACAGCAGACTGTCAAGCAATTTCTTTGTCAGAAATTTTGTATCTTCATAATTGTGATGGGTGCACAGAAAACCATTGTTATAACAATGTTTTACAAAAACCCACCCAATGGATTAGTTACATTTTGAACTGTTTCAGTTACTTTGGTAGCCAGAAACAGACAATATTTTTAAAAATATATAATAATAGTGATCTTTGAGGTTGCTTTGCAACATTCATAATTTGATGATATTTTTTCTGGGAAAATATAATTTCTTAGTTTTTTCAAAGTTTAATTAGTATTTGAGACACGTTGGCCTTAATTTGATGTAAACAGCTTGTTTGTAAATAAGATGCAATTTTGCAGCATAAAGGGAAACATTCATATTTGACATGAAGCACTTTTAGAAGCCTGCTAAATATTCAGCCAATGGAGTTTCACTGTCTTTATTTAAACTTCTATTTTAACAGCTCTTTAATTAATGACAGAACTTGTCAAGATTGTGTCCTCTGCTGCCCTACTGCAGCAGGCTGGTATCGCACATGTGGGTTATCATGCTTTTCTCAACCAGATCATTAATAAAAGAAAATGATTTATAAATTGTCATCTGAGATGCACAGAACAAATGATCGCGCTGTAAAGGATCTGGGTAGTATTTGTGTTGTCTGAAAGCACTGCAGATTTAAAAATGCCGGTGTAGGGCATTACTGAATACAATCCCAGAACAGCGCACTAGGACCTGAGTGTGTCACCTTCCTCAGCTCGGCGTCTTTAAAGGGATTTGGTCCTACCTCCTCAGCATCCTGTTGCTGCAGCTGCCCGGCGAACAGGACCAACACCACAAAGAGCAGAGCTCCCAGCACGATGCAGGCTATCAATAGGTGACTGGATGGAGAGGCTTCTGTTGGAGAGGAAGACAGACAGACACTTCTGTAAACAGTTGGTACTGTACTGTAATAAAGCAAAAAAGCTGTATTCACATTGCTTACATAGGAAAGCCCTAACTGAGGCCTCCCTTCTTTTATCCACACGACTCCCAAATTCAGAACGCTACACAATAAGAAACATTTCCCCCTAGAGCTGTGCTTTTGTGTTTGTTTATAAGTTGCCTTGGATAAGGTCGTCAGCTAAAAATAAATAAATAAATAATAATAATAATAATATCATTGACATTGATGGTCCTTTATACAAGACCTTACCGGGTTTTTAAAGGTGGTGGCACCAAACACCCTTCTGAGGCCACACCTTTGTATCCAATAGTGCTCCTAACAACAGTATGGAAGTACTATATGTGAACATGCATTGTTTAATGTCTCCTTCCTGATCCTATAACGAATGAAACCGTGTCCTTTATTTTAATCCTGAAACATGCTCTATCTGAAATGGGTTTCTATAACACAAGTTGTGCTATCTGGAACGCAAAAAGGAACACTTTGGGGTGGGGGGGTGGGGGTTCCACAATCGAGCGGTCAATTGCTGTGTCCAAGGTTCCCGCGTCTACAAGTTTCATTTTTTATGATACCGACAGTAGTTTTTTTTTTGGTTTTGACAACTGAGGTGACACTGTTTTTTTGGTCAGGTCGTAATGTGAAGTCTAGAAGTCCCTGCCTCCCGGGTTCTGCTTTAACATCTCTGTCACGGTACTTGCTTCTTTTCTTGATATTGCCAGCAGCCGATAAGCAGCTCGGTTTGAATATTGCTTCGCTATTTTAAACAAACGCCCTGTAAGCATTGTGTTTATGAAGCTTGCTTTGTTTAATTCAAATGCATTTAAATGCTACAACAGCACTCTGCCAATGTCTGCAAGCGCAAGCGCCATCATATAAAACACATTGCACAAAAAAGAAAGTTTCTCGACTGGTGTATTGAAACATCACTGCTACACCCAGCTGACTGACACATACAGCCCGCCTCTCTTAAAGGGGAACGCACCAAAAGGCTGATTGCTATGACGCTTTTCTGTTTCCATCATGAAGCTGCATTTGCTGCCAATGCCATTACCTTTGCAGCCTACTTTTTAATATTTATTTATTTATTTATTTATTTAAATAAGTTGTTAATTGATTAGGACGGTTATGTGACGGTTGGATATGCTACGTTCCATTGTATAGTTTTAGACGGCTACTATCATTTGCGTGATTTATTTTAATTGCAAATATATATGCTGACCGTTATTACAGTTTTGTTACAGGATTCATTAGTTTATCTGTAATGTAATCACAGTTTTTAGGGTTCTGGGGTTTTCAGAGAACGTCCCAAATTCTGGGCCAATTTGGTGTTTAGATAACGTCCAAATTCTGGGCTGCTGACAGCTGAGTTTCTAAGTCATGCATGCTCAGTTTACCATAAAAAGGTACACGAGAACTGAATCATGAATTCATTTAAGAGTAACCCTTAGTACATGAATCAAAATTAATGTATTTTTTAATCTCATGAAAACGTTAGTTTTTTATGAAGAAACAGAAATAAATGTAAATGTTAAACACGTATTTTTTTTTATTACAATGAAGAAACTATTGCACTGAAATAGATGAATATTCATGAAAGCAGTCATTTTCTTTTATTAATGGCTAATATTAAAACACATTTTTGAGAAGGAACATGGTATTCCGAAAAAAGGACATCTCATTTGCTTATGTAATGTCCATCAATATATAGTCATGCTTAGGGGTTTATCAGACCTTCTGGGTTTAAAGAGACCAGTGCCTTCAACAACTTCAAATAAATCTTTTGTATTGTATTAGTCAACATTTTCCTCTATTCTATAAAGGAAAGAGCTGATATAGGCCTTATTGTATTTTAGTTTTTGTGTGTGATAGGTGAATAAAATATATTAAGCCCACCATTCTATTCATTTTGAGATCTGATAAAACCCCAGGCATGACTATATTGTAGTTATCCTGGGAATCAGGATAGTGTAGATGGTTATTGTGCAGGGGTTGCACGGTGGGTGTGTGCGAGCAGGGGTTGCACGGTGGGTGTGTGCAGCAGGGGTGCACGGTGGGTGTGCAGCAGGGGCTGTAACGGTAGGTGTGCGTGCAGGGGTTGCACGGTGTGTGTGCGCAGGTTGCACGGGGGGTGCGCGCAGGGGTTGCACGGTGGGTGTGTGCGCAGGTTGCACGGTGGGTGTGTGCGGCAGGGGTTGCAACGGTGGTGGATATTGTTTCAAATACATTTGTGTATGCAGATTTTGTACATTTTTTTTCAGAAAGCTCAGTTTCAGTTTTGTGTTACAGGATATTCTTCAGGGACAGCTGAAAGACAATTTAAGTTTATGGCCTCGGTACAGCAACACGCAATAAAAACAGCAGCCCCAGATGAGAGGAAAATCCGCCTCAGTCGGCTTTAAAACACTGCTGTGGAAACTAATTGCCATTGATTGGTACTCAATTGTAAAGGTGAGGGACAGGTGAAAACTGAATGAAGACTTGCCAGGCTAGATTGTGTGTATGTTGGTGTAATATAGATAGCGATTCTTTCAAATTTAAGACGCAGCCCAAATTTCCCACCCTCAATTTGAGGAAAAATAAAACATCAAATAAATATGCATTTACAAAGACACAACCCTCAATTACGATATGGAGTCAGTTTACAGCCGCCTGCTATCACACAATTACAGTGATGTGCTGCTTCTCATTTCCACTTGTGATTACTCACATGTTTTTTCTCTCAATTTGTGAACTGTGGTATTGCTTAGCATGTCGAAAACACAGGGTCTGGTCAGCATTTCCGGTCTGTCCAAGCTGGTACTGTTTGTTAAACTGAGCCCCTATAACGAAAACGCTGAAATTGTAAAAGCGCCTTCAATTCCTCAGGAAGATAATGGCGCTTTTAAAATGGCTGCCTGTACGTCCACGGATGATTCGAGATCGGGTCAGTGCAGTCTTTTTGTTCATCTTTCTCGGCAGTCAGTCACATCTGCTGCTTGTGTACTCAGGTAGTCTTGTCTTTTGTTGGTGATTTTAATGCACGCATTACTATAATGTACTCGAATTTAAGACACAGGCTATTTTTTAAAATAATAAAAAAATGGTTTAAAAGGTGTGTCTTAAATTCGAAGGAATACGGTATTCACCCCTACTGTTCAAGCAATTTTACAACAATAATCCACATTGCTACAGTTTACACCATGGCAATTAAATGTTTTTTAAAGGAAAAAAATAGAAAATATGGAAGCACCTGCAAAACAATTGATAACCCCCAGCCCTATCTTGCCCATTGTGATTTGCAACAGGGAGAGCCCGCTTTTTACATTGCACAATACAGGTCAGGGATGCCATTTAAAAAAAGAAAAGAAACCGGTCATGTGATGGGCGGCCCATTTAAAACATGTGTGCTACAGATGGAAGGTGGTTCTAATGTTTTGTCCAAACTCTTCATAACCTAAGAGATATATTTATGTGTTTCCTACCTGAACAGATCACTCCAGCGTCTTAGTAAGAACATAAGAACATAAGAAAGTTTACAAACGAGGAGGCCATTCAGCCCATCTTGCTCGTTTGGTTGTTAGTAGTTTATTGATCCCAGAATCTCATCACAGCTTCTTGAAGGATCCCAGGGTGTCAGCTTCAACAACATTACTGGGGAGTTGGTTCCAGACCCTCACAATTCTCTGTGTAAAAAGTGCCTCCTATTTTCTGTTCTGAATGCCCTTTATCTAATCTCCATTTATGACCCTGGTCCTTTTTTTTTCAAGTCAAAGAAGTCCCCCAGGTTGACATTGTCTATACCTTTTAGGATTTTGAATGTTTGAATCAGATCGCCGCGTAGTCTTCTTTTTGTTCAAGACTGAATAGATTCAATTTTTTAGCCTGTCTGCATACGACATGCCTTTTAAACCGGGATAATTCTGGTTGCTCTTCTTTGCACTCTTTCTAGAGCAGCAATATCCTTTTTGTAACGGTGACCAGAACTGAACACAATATTCTAGGTGAGGTCTTACTAATGCATTGTAGAGTTTTAACATTACTTCCCTTGATTTAAATTCAACACTTCTCAAATATATCCAAGCATCTTGTTAGCCTTTTTATAGCTTCCCACATTGTTCAGATGAAGACATTTCTGAGTCAACATAAACCTAGGTCTTTTTCATAGTTCCTCTTCAATTTCACTATCTCCCATATGATATTTATAATGAACATTTTTATTGTCCGCATGCAATACTTTACACTTTTTTTATTAAATTTCATTTGCCATGTGTCTGCCCAATTTTGAATGCGGTCCAGATCATTTTGAATGACCTTTGCTGCTTCAACAGTGTCTGCCACTCCTCCTATTTTTGTGTCGCCTGCAAATTTAACGAGTTTGCTTACTATATCAGAGTCTAAATCATTAATGTAGATTAGAATAGCAGAGGACCTAATACTGATCCCTGTGGTACACCACTGGTTACCTCACTCCATTTCGAGGTTTCTCCTCTAATCAGTACTTTCGTTTTCACCTGTTAACCACTCCCAATCCATGTGCATGCATTTCCTTGAACTCCCTACTGCGCTCAGTTTGAGAATTAATCTTTATGCGGGACTTTGTCAAAAGCTTTCTGGAAATCTAAATAGACCATGTCGTATGCTTTGCAGTTGTCCATTTTCAATGTTGCATCCTCAAAAAGTCAAGTAGGTTAGTTAGACATGATCTCCTTTCCTAAAACCATGCTGGCTGTCACCCAGATATTGTTACCATATAGGTAATTTTCCATTTGGATCTTATTATAGTTTCCATAAGTTTACATAATAGAAGTCAGGCTTATTGGTCTGTAAGTTACCTGGTTCAGTTTTGTCTCCCTTTTGTGGATCGGTATTACGCTTTGCTATTTTCCAGTCTGTCGGTACAACCCCTGTGTCAAGAGACTGTTGCATGATCTTGGTTAGCGGCTTGTAAATAACTTCTTTCATTTCTTTGAGTACTATTGGGAGGATCTCATCCGGCCCAGGGGATTTGTTTATTTTAAGAGCTCCTAGTCCCTTTAACACTTCTGCCTCTGTTATGCTAAAGTTATTTAAAACTGGATAGGAACAGGCTCGACATGTGGGGCATGTTGTCCGTGTCCTCCTTTTTGTAAAAAATCTGTGAAAAGTAATCATTTAATATATTTGCTATTTTTTTTTTCATCTATGATTTTGCCATTTGTGTTCTTAGACATTTAACCTCCTCTATGAATGTTCTCTTGTTGTTATAATATTGAAAACATTTTGGAATTGGTTTTAGCCCCCTTAGCAATATTGATTTCTATCTCTCTTGGCCTTTCTAACTTCCTTTTGACTTGTGTTTGCAGTTCCAAGTACTCTTTCTGTGTGCTTTGTTTTGTCCCTTTTAAACGCTGTAAAGTGCCTTTTTTCGCTGAATATTTTTTTTTAATTGATCTATTAAACCATTTTGGCCATTTTGTTTTAGATTTAGATTTGTCTACTTTTGGGATGTAATTGTTTTGTGCCTCTAGTACCACATTTTTTAAAAAGACAGCCAATTTTTCTGTGGATGTTTTCTCTATTTTACCCAATCTACTTGTTGTTAGTCCTCGCTTTCATATACCTAGTTTGCTTTTCAAAATTGTAAACCTTAGCTTTAGTCATTACTTTTTGGGGTTTTAAAAATATTTCAAATGAGACCATGTTGTGGTCTGAGTTACAATGGCTCTCTGACCTCTGTTTTAGTTATTCTGTCTTCATTATTTGAAAAGACCAACCAAGGCATGCCTCCTCTAGTCGGTGCCTGACAAATTGCGTTAGAAGCAGTCATTTGTCATTTCCACCATTTCAATTTCGTCCGTCGTGCCCCCATCGGGTTTTCCCATTTTATACAGGGGAAGTTGAAACTCTATTAGTATGGCTTCTCCTTTCACACGCATTTCTAATGTCATTGTAAACAGATTATTTTGCTCAGCGCCCTGAATTTGGCGTCTATAGCATGCTCTTATTATTATGCCCTTTGAATTTGTGTCCATTATTCTGACCCATATTGATTCTGTATTGTTTTTTTGTCCTGATTTAACACCTGGGCTTCAAGGTTATTTCTTATGTATAGCGCCACCCTCCGCCTCTTCTGTCCTGCCTGTCTTTCCCCATACAGTGTGTACCACTGATATTATATTCGCTCCATCACCTCAGACAACCAAGTTTCTGTAACACCTATCACATCGTAGTTACTTGTTAGTGCAGTAGCTTCAAGTTCCAACATTTTGTTTCTGAGACTAGCATTAAGATAAATACATTTAATAGTGGTCTACTCTGAGTTGTTGCCCTTTGTTTTGATGTAGTCTCCTCTGTTTTTTGTTTTCCCCTTCCTTTCTAGTTTAAATGCTTCTGTACCGCCTTGAAGGATCCTTTTCTCCGAGTAGATTGGTTCCTTTCTGTTTAAGCTGTCATATGGTCTCTTTGCAAGGCTTGCAGTATCCCAAAAATACCACAGTTTTGGTCTTGTCTTTAATTTCCTTCCTAGCTCTCTGAATTTGTTCTGCAGGATTCTTGGGCCTGTCTCTTCCAATGTTGTTTGTACCAATGTGGGACGACTACTACCGGTCATCTCCAGTTCGCTCTAGGAGCCTGTCCACATTCTCAGTGATGTGCTTGACAGAGGCTCCTGGAAGGCAGCACTGTTGTAGTCATGGTGACCAGTTATGCTTTCCCCACCCCTCCAGATCCACAGTCCCGCAGAGCTGACTCAGAACCCTGCAGGAAACCTCATCCAGCCAGATTGGACCAGAACCGCTCTGAAGTGAGTATATGTGGTGCTGATAATAGCCGATCCGCAGCCCAGCTGTTTACAATAACTCCTGCATCCCCATATCCCACCTATCCTTACAAACTGTCCCCCACTGTCCTCCTGAAGAATCTCCACCTCCCAGCACAGGGGCTGCCCCATTCACCAGCCCTCAGATCATCACCGCCTTTAAAGAGAAGAAAGTGTGTCAAGTTCACTGATGTCATCAGATATTGGTATCAGGTATCATTCATATTCTGGATCAGGTGTCACCGATATTGGTATCAGGGTATCATTCATTTTTGGATTAGGTGTCACATGGTGCCAGTGATCAAACAGTTTCAACTTTGTTTCGTGTTAAACTACGATTTTTGACCATTAATATCTTCACAATAGTAGGGGGTAAACATTGTGACAATGTCTCTTTAAACGGTCTTTCAATATGATTATTATTTTAACGATAAGAGAGGGGTCAAAACGTAGACATGTCCCCTGTGTATAATGCGAATTATAAATAATGTCGTTTTTCAGCAAAAGAAACACGTGCACAGCGTGGGGGAAAAAAGTGCTTGTTAGCACATCATGTTTAGTTGCAGTTACACTCTGCGTCCTGCATAAAAGCGCGGCGCTAATGATCTCATATAAGAACCTTGCTATCCTGGCGTCTAATGCTGCTGCAGAGATCAAAGCTTTTCATGCCTTCGACGGTTGAAACATACCAACGGTCTTCATGACTGAGGCTGGTCTTTTTTCACGGTTATCACGGATTTCACAATTTCCGTGAAATGTACCCATTTCTGTGTAATAGGCTATGTAGTTCCCAGTGAAAAATCACATTTCTGAAAGAATATTGTAAATAGGTTATGCATATTTTTATCACTTAAAATACAGCAAACGTTTGCCTTTAGTTATTGACGCACTACCTGTTACACAAAATCTCTTAACCTGGCAGCTGGTTTGGTTTGCTTCAATCAAAAAGACACTGCGTCACAGATCGGAAGTATTTAATATCGCTCTGTCCAGGTCAGGACAAAAGGGGATCTTTCACGTGTCTGTTGTTATTTTTACATTTATTTATGTTTTATTTATTTATTTATTTATTTTGTTTGATAATTCACTAATGATGAAAATAGAATGTGTTTAAAAGATGGACATAAAAAACTAAATATTCTACAATTTAGTATTTACCGTTTCAGGTAAGCATTTAAATATTTAGGAACATTTGTTCTATAATAACTGTATGACAATGCAATAAAATCTTTGCTGACCGATATTTGTGCTTGCAAATTGTGTGATTTTATCAAGTTGAAACTGCTATTGAAAAAAAAAAAATAATAATAATTGTATCTGATTTTGTAGTTTGTATTGTATTGTGTTGATTTTTTTTTCTTTTTCTTACTGCTGTAGTGTGAACCTCTTGGCCAGGTCGTTATTGTAAATGAGAATTTGTTCTCAACTGACTCACCTGGATAAATAAAGGTTAAATAAAATAAAAATGAAATCATGGGCATGGGGCTGAAGGTGTATAGATAATTAACAATACAGGTTGATATGCTGCTTGCAATTTCCAGATTGATTTGAAAATGTTTAACGACCGCTAGTCAAACCCTTAGACCAGTGGTTTGCACTTTTGCTAGTAGCATTGCTGATATATTAAAAATAATTTAAAAAATTTAGAATACATTCATATGTGTTGAAAATCTTCAGCTACATTTAATTTTTTGTCAGCTAGTCAGATTAGCCAGTCACAATTTCTTCAAATCAGTCGTAAAACCTAAATTAACTGGTACCTGAGTAACATTCCCGCTATTTTAAATATAGATATACCAATATAAGAAATGTACTTTGAAGCAAAAGCAAAATATGGTTTCTGGTAATTACGTAATTCTCGTTCCAAATCTGGCATGTGTATGTAGTGTAATCTTGTGTGCTTGTATATCAGTGATCTCGGTGCTGCTGGTTTTATTCACCCAGGCAGATGTTGGGTTTATTTCTAGCAGAGAGCTGTGTCAGGTTCTTAATCATCAATGGAAGAATAATATTGAAATGTACAGGAAAATGTGAAAATGATTTAACAAAAAATTGTTTAAACATTATACTGCCTTGGAAAAGGATAAATAAGGTTGACTTCACATATACAAATGCAAAATCGTGCAGTTACGATTAAAATAGAATGCATTCTTCCAGCTCGATGAACAAAGTCACCTGGCTATTGCACGTGCGCGTTATTTTTAACATGGTCTTTTATTTAAATTATGTGAAATTATGTATTTGTGAAGGCAGCCTTATTCAGTCATTTATAGATGAAATCTGTTGTGGATCTGTGAAATTGTATTTACATTAAGAGAGACAGAGTATTATATAGGTACTGTAAAGTTACTATGTGTGCTATTATTATTATTATTATTATTATTATTATTATTATTATTATTATTATTATTAGTTTTGATTAAGCAGTAACTTATACTAAACAGTTCCCTGCTCATATACTGTCGTTATAACACGCATATTGTTCAGGTAGAAAGGAGCTGCTGTGTGTAGAAACAAACAACGATGCAGAAAGTTATCAGTAGTAACATTAGATTCTTACCATATTTTAAATGCTGAAAACAAAAAACTATGGCTGAAAAATAACAGTGTATTGGGAAATATTCAGATTATATTTGGGGACATTTTAAAAATACTATAATGTGATTTAAAGAAAGAAAATAGAATCAATGAAGTAAAGATTATTTCATCTTTCCTCGTATTATTGATTTGAGAGAAATCAAACCTTTAATACGAGCAGAAATATCTCTTTACACAACCTCGCCTACCTGACGTTTTATCTTTATATATTTACACTTATTAACCAACATTTCTCTGTCATTTTATAAACTGATCCAGCAGCTGGTAACTTTATACATTTTCTGATTACTTTATACATTTACTCATGGACTGGGTTATTTGATAAATGAAGTATCATGTTAAAAATTACATAGATAGATCCATCAGCCTCAGGACTATTTTTTGTGTTTTTCCAAGACAGTATAATATTTAAATAATTTTTTGTTAAATCATTTTCATATGTTCCTGCACATTTCAATATTATTCTACACATTGATGATTAAGAACCCTGACACAGCTCTCGTTAGAAATAAACCCAACATCTGCACCTGGGTGAATAAAACCAGCAGCCCGAGATCACTGATATACAAGCACAAGATTACGCTTGCACATTACACATGCCAGATTTGAAAGAGAGAATTACATAATTAGATGGATGTAAGATCCCCTAAAACATTTTTTTTTAATCTCATCCAGCGTGTCAATTAAATCCTGATCGTCTCCTCATAAAATTAAACAGCTATCTATCAATCACAAACACACTGAATAACCAGGGCATAGGCAAACATGAGCAGAGGAGCCCTGTTTTTTCCGGCCCCAGTACTGTATCTGATCACACGCTTTTGATTGATTTCAAAATGTTACCAATCAGACAAATCTCAATGATGCAACCCATCAACAAAACAAATCAATACACAAAAGCGACAATTTGAGGAAGCAGCAGTGAGAAAATTGCAGCAATAAAGATATAAAATGAACAACATAAGACATAATGTACACGGGCACAGTGTATAATAAACTGTACTGAATTATTATTATTATTATTATTATTATTATAAATGTAACCAATAGTTTGCTACTGTGTTTAAATTACAGGGCATCAGATACAATTCAGCTTAAACAAATTGGTCTCAATGTTACAATTCAATTTTTTAATATTTTAAACTGCTGCAGTACAACTTGTTCTTCAGTTCAACAGCAGCACTGCCTGACTATTCTGGTAGATTAACACACCATAATCTAGAAGTTACATCTTGTGAAGTTGCAGGCTCACCAGCAGACACAGCCGTGGGCACCATGAAGTGTTATTTCTGCAATGCAACACAGCTGGAAATACACTGTGCTTGAGCAGGGACTTTTACAGTGAAACAAATTCAACTTGCACAATATAAACTCAGTATTTTAGATCCCATTTATCAGTATTGAGAAGATACTGTGTCCACCTGAACACCAGTATCCCCTCACTCCAGGGCTGGGTTTAGGCAGGTTTGCAGGTGGAACCCAGCCCCAGAATCTATAATTTCCCCGCAGTTCTATCCCAGTTAACAAACTCAATAAATCAATCAAAAACAGCCTTGAAAGGAAAGCATCCTAATGGCAGTTCTACCACCAAGTCACCCAGTCCCTGGACCACTGAACCGACTCCTGTCTCAGACTTCATTGAAAAGCTGTAAAGAAATAACAGGTGGAACTTACTGATTGAGAGGCAGAAGACAGTGAGACAGAAGATGGGCATGCAGCTCCACTGTTATCAGGACAAATGAACCCTCCTCTGAGCAAAGTCAAGACCTGTGCTTACCCCCTGAGCCAACACAGCAACTGGGAGGGTGCTCAACGCCCATAACACCAGCAGAAACACAGCCCCCACCCACCAATCACACTTCCAGCATGGCCTTTTTGAGACAGAAAACAGGAAGATTTCAAACAGGTGTTGGACAAATCAGAGGGCTCTTCAGTGCTATCCATATATATCGCTAATACATCACTGTTTCTCCCAGACCGCCTAGCATTGATGAAACACACGATACGGACGAAAAGGGGAGAGATCTGAGAAAAACATATTTTTTAATTTGTGTTTATGAAAAGCTTGAGAAAGCTGTGTGCAGAGAGCAAGGAACTTAGTAGTTATTCTGAGCTCTGTTCGACCCCAGCCAGGTTTCACTCTGCCTAAAGGCCTGGTTTTTCATACTCTTGCATTGCGATCTCTTCTGGGATGTCTTCTGTTTTCCTGAGAGTAGAACCTAGGATTTGTGAGCAGTGCTAAGTTTATGAAGCCGCTTGTAATACCCAACTTGTATCCCTCATTTCCTATGCCCTGTCCGTCACACAGCAGAGCCTTGTTCGTACAGGGTCAAGGGATCAAAAGTTGTATTGCATTTGCAGACATGCCTGTACTGTAGGATGCTTTCAACATGTAAGATACACACCAGGTTATAGGCCAAACGTAAACCAATCAAATTAGTTTTTTTTTCTTCTTGAAGGGCCAGGGCTCAACCTTGTGAATTTAATAAACTCTCCCACTGGCATTTCCGCCCTACAATACACACTTCGACTCCATTGTTTACCAGCACTGTAGATGGACCTGAAAGTATGATAATGCACCCGCCAGCAGGGGGCGCTACATCATAACGATATAAACAAGACACAAGTCAATTAATTCAAGGCATTTTGTAATAAGTGTTAGTGTGTTGCTGTGCTGGCTTTAACTGAAATATTTTGGGTTTGAATTCCAATGGTGTTGCTGGACAACACTATAAATAAATAGGGTACAAACCTTTTTTTTCTGCCATGTAGGGGCAGGATGGGGTTACTATAAGGTCGTTGAATCAAAACAGCTTTAAAGTAATGGCAAATTGAGGTCTAGTGGCCCCCAAACCATTCTAAAGTCAAATATGAGCCTAGTTATTATGCTCATAAAACAAGGGGAACCTCACATTGGTTTCTTTGACCCACACCTATTGGATGAGTACCCTTTGATAATGCACATTTTAAAACATTTTTGGAGAAAAGGTGATTTATAAATGTCCCTCCCTGCTGACATTAAGACGGCCTGAGCAGTAGGTCTGAGCTGTGGAGAGCCCATTCCCTTTGTATAATGGGGAGAGGTGGTGGCCAGAAAGGTATCCTCCCTAGTGGAGCGCTGTTGGCTGCAGAACCCAGGCCACTGTCCCTGTTGGTGGAAATGGGGGTGAGGCTGGGGTCAGGACTGGTGGTAAGTATAGAGCAGGTATGTTTGAGGAAAAAATGAGTACAAGCCCTTCACACTAACGCCCCTACCCGGTCCCAACTTGGTTCTGGCTACCCGGTCACAATACCACGGACCCTGAAAATGGCAGCGACCACCCAGGATGTGGGTCGACACTTTGACCCGACTGAGCGAGACAAATGCATGATGGCTGTTCAGAATCCGACTAGCAACAAACAGCCACGCCTGTGTGAAGGTTTCACTTCCGCAAGCAAATATTTCTGTTTATTCTGTTGAGCAATATTTTTGTTGATTGAGACACCCCATGAGCCAGATTGCAGCAGGGAGAACATTTGGGTCGATTTGTCAATCCAGAGAAGCTTGATGGAAGCTGCTTGGGCATTGCGTATGTAGCATTTACTTGCTTCTGTCACCCAGGTCGACCCTCCTTCTTCAAAAACCAGTGTGAAATCAATGTAGCTCAATTCGCAGACACACCAGGTCACAACCCGGATACAGCATGCCAGTGAAAGAGGCTTAATGTACTAGGGGAACAGCGATTACAGACATCAATTTAACATACAACTGTGTATAAAACATGAAAGTAAGCATTTTTTTTTCTTTAAAGAAAATAATAAAACAATAGTTAATAAGCAAATAACTTTAAATAGCACCAGCCAACACAGCAGAATTTTATTTATTGCCATTCAATTTGGAGGTTCTGTAAGTCCCTCCCAGATGTTGTCACTACAGATTGGGAGCTTACAGCTCTCATCTTCACACCAGCCCGAGACCAAGAGCTGCTCCCGACTCTGTGGTTTGTACAGAATCTGAAAACAAGCAGCTGTGTGACGTGAAGTTGTGGTCGTCTGTGTGTTGAAGTTGCTGATAACTGCTGCACAGGGTAACAGCACAGAGACAGTAATGAGAGTATTAGTGTTGACAAAATGCAGAGAGCTGAGAATGGGATCTTTAGTTCCTCACAAGGTACAGCTGGGTGATGTATATGGAGTGCTTTTAATGCTCATTAAGATCCTGTAGAGCCTCCCAAATATTATAATAGGAATCATTAAACTATGAATGAAAAGCAATGGGAACTGTATTTTCAATGGTAACAAGATACACCTCAATTTCTTAATGGGACATTTACCATGTATAATATTAATTATCATACATACAGTAATGTTCCAATAACCAATGCATTTACCAGTGGTATACTGTGCCATTATAACATTACTTTTGGGAAACCAAGTTCTGATTGGCTGAAAGGCCTGTACAATCCTCCTAACAATGCAGAGGAGGCGGGTCCCAAGGGGCGCTTAACCTATAAGAAGCTCAAAGTGAATCTGTTAGCAACTGTGAAAAGTGTAGCCGGCCCTCTGGTTTTCACTGCTGGTATTGTAAGTTTTAATAGTATTAGTTATACTGCCCCACTTGCCATACGAATTACTAATCCATACATAACACAGAATACCCACTGAGTACAGGATCTGCAAATGTTGCCAAACCACACTGTGTGTCAGAATAGGGTTTCAACCACAGCCAACCGTTCAGAAGTCATCGACTTGAAACAGAAACAGGGGCATGTAGTTATCAATAGATTATTCATTTGATGTGATTCTCATTACACTGTGCACTTGTAGTGGAGTATTTGGTTATGTAGGGGAGTTAAGTTTCAGTCTTTAAATGTATTATTTGCATATGTGGCCCATTGCTGACAAGACTGAAGAAAGAAACGGCTGCAGGTGAGAAGACTTACAGAGGAAGCAGGAAAACCTTCTTTACGTTTATTTTATATTTGTGAAAAAAAACAGGCAGAAAAATGAGGAAACTTTTTCAATATGCATTTTTTTTTTTTTTTGCAATTAAGTAGGCTTTAAAAAATACATCTAGATTTTAAATATATAACAAAATAAGGGTGATGTTAATCTGTTTAAGAAGATATTTATAAAAATATGAAAATGCGATTTTTTTTGTTACACAGATTAATCAGCCCTGTGGTATCAATAACTGCCCTGCTTTCCTTCACTTTCTGTCTCCTCACCCTGATATATTGAGATGTTGTGGTACTTTGCTTTTGCAAAGCTTTTGATGTCAAAAATTCTGCAACCCCAACCTCGTTCATCTAGGTTATTTTAGACGAGACCCACCACCGCGATGAGTTTAGAGATTGTTTATGAATAAATACTCATTTGCACATTATTTTTGTATCATTTTGCAAATGAACCCTTGACGTCCCTTTTCACCATTTCTGATGTTTGCATTGTTTAGACTTTGCAATATTCTTAAAGGACCTCGGATGTACCGGTAAGGTCTTAAAGGAATTGATGTGAGGAAACTAAACAAACAAAATATGGCAAGTTAGAAGGAAAGAAAAAAAAAGATAAAGCTGCAGAATTTTTAAAAAGTATTGATTTGGTAGCGGAACATGTTCAGTAAAGCAAAACTGAAAGTGAAGCTTCAGTAAAGGCAAGTTATGTTGTATTGGAGTTTATTAAACTGTCAAAGCCTTTTTCAGAGGTGCTTTTGTAAAGACAGCATGCCCAATATTGATCATAGGAAAGACACTAAAATTAAGGCACAGGTTGTTACAGATCACCCAGGTGACCCAGATTTCGGTCAGAACCAAGAGACCCAGACCCGCCACAGTCATTCACACTTGTGTGTGTAAGATCACTGTTTGGGTGAGGCAAAAATTGAACTTTGTCATTATCAACATGTGATTGTATGTTCATTTTATTAATTGATGGGTTCTTAATTTGTCTAAGGTGATAAGTGGTTGCAAAAACAGGCACAATCAGACTTGTGTAATGTGATTCATGGGGAGCCTGCAGAGTCTGCTCAATCTGTAGTAGCTGCGTGCCTCCAGACTCGGGGTTTCAATGTCAGCATTTTTACCTGATTTCTTTTTTTCATCCTTCCTTCCAGATCACTTTTTTCCTTCAAAGGCTTCACTGACTTGCTGACCTCAGCACCATGTTACTGATCCTCAGCTGATGCACTATCCTTGCACTATTGCACTACAATTAGGTCATTGTAGATACAAATGGTCTTCATCCCAAATTGTTTCTTTTCTTATCTCATAGTGCATTCTAGTTGTATTTGCACTTACTGTAAGCTGCACTGAATTTAAATATTGTATTAGCACTGTAACCTTGCATTGCCAAATAAATCCATAATACACACAATAATAATAATAATAATAATAATACCTCTGGTACTTTATGTATTTTCTCACTGCTTTGTAATCAGTGACTTTTTAATTTTTTCATTTCTATACAGGCAAAAATATAAACGCATTAGAGCCTTCCAAACACCACGTGATGTGGATGTGGACAGACGCCTGTGAGAGATGCCATTTAGAGGAGGAAGGCTGATAATTCTACCACAGTAAAAATCAATAAAGAGATTCTGCAGGAGAAGGCTTTACTGCTTGAGCCACTAGGGGACATGCTGCCCCCTCATTAAAAAGTTTGTTTCAGGTCATGGGCTGAATAGCTGGGTGGTTAGAGCCCTATTCTGACACACAGTGTGGTTTTGGGCATTTACAGATCCTGTACTCAGTAGGTATTCTGTGTTATAGTACGGATTAGAATTCGATAAAAGTGGGGCAGTATAACCAATACTATTAAAGCTCACAATAGCAGTGAGAAAGCCAGAGGGGTTCGCCACATTTTTCACAGTTGTTAACAGACCACTTTGATCTTTTAGGTTAAGTTCCTTTCGGACCTCGCCTCCTCTGCATTGTTAGGAGAGTTGTACAGGCCTTTCAGCCAATCAGAGAGCTTGGTTTTTAAAAGTAATGTTATAATGGCACAGTATACCACTGGTAAATGCATTGGTTTTTGGAGCATTACAGTATGTATGATAGTTAATATTATACATAGTAAATTTCCCAATGGGAAATTGAGGTGTATCTTGTTACCATTGAAAATACAGTTCCCCATTGCTTTTCATTCATAGTTTAATGATTCCTATTCAAATATTTGTATAAGGGTCTACAGACTCTTAATGAGCATTAAAGCACTCCATATACATCACCCAGCACTGTACCTTCATGAGAACTAAAATCCCATTCTCAGCTCTCTGCATCTTGTCAAGCACTACTCTCATTACACTGTCTCCCCTGTGCTGTTACCCTGTGCAGCAGTTATCAGCAGCTTCAGCACACAGACGACCACAGCTTCACGTCACACAGCTGCTTGAAGATGAGAGCTGTAAGTCCCAATGTAGGAGACAAGATCTAAGGAGAGGGGACTTACAGAACCTCAGAATTGCCTGCCTCATACTTCCTCCCAGCTGTTCTTACCAAGATTTACCCTCATTTCGCCAAATAGGAGAGCAGTCACCATGGCGTAGACCAGATCAGATAAGCAATTTTTTTAATTATTGCAATGTCAGCCTTGTTGCCAAACAAGTAACAGAAACTACTGCCTATATAACCTGGTGTGTATCTTACATGTTGAAAAGCATCCCACAGTACAGGCAGCATGTCTGCAAATGCAATACAGCTTTTGATCTCGCCAGCCCTGTACAGACAAGGCTCTGCTGTGTGACGGACAGGGCATAGAGGAGTAGGGGATTGGTATTGCAACGGCTTCATAGACTTAGCACTGCTTGAAATCCTAGGTTTCAATCAATACAAAAAACAGAAGACATCCCAGAAAAGATACGAATGCAAGAGTATCGAAACCCAGACCTTAGGCAGAGTGAAGCCTGGCTGGGGGGACCCAACCCAGAGCTCAGTGATAACTACTAAGTTCCTGTTTCTGCACCCAGCTTTCAAGCTTTTTCAAAACACAAATTTAAAAAAATGTTTTTTTTTTTTTTTTAACTTTCAGATCTCTCCCCTTCTTCCGTATCGATGTTTGATCACCTCTGGGCGGTCTGGGAGGAAACAGTGATGTATTAAATTATATATGGATAGAACTGAAAGAGCCTCTGATTTGACAGCACACCTGTTTGAAATCTTCCTGTTTTCTGTCTGAAAAAGGCTATGCTGAGTGTGATTGGTGGGGTGGGGGTTGTGTTTCTGCTGATGTTAGGGGCATTGAGCACCCTCTCAGTTGTTGTGTTGGCTCAGGGGGTAAGTACAGGTCTTAACTGCCAGAAGAGGGTCATCTGTCCCGATAACAATGGAGAGCTGCATGCCCATCTTCTGTCTCACTGTCCTGCTTCTGCACTCACCAGAAATAGTAAGTTCCACGCTGTTATTTCTTTACAGCTTTTAATTAAGTCAGTCATTTATTCTGAGACAGGGAGTCCGTTCAGTGGTCCAGGGACTGAGTGACTTGGTGGGTAGAACTGCCCATTCGGATGCTTTCTTCCTTTCAAGGCTTTTTTATTGATTGATTTATTGAGTTAGTTAACTGGGATAGAACTGTAGAGGTAGATTCTGGAGGCTGGGTTCCACCTACAAACCCGCCTAAACCCAGCCTAGGGTGAGGGATACTGGTGTTCAGGTGACACAGTAACTTCTCAATGCAGCAACGGATCTAAAATACTGAGTATATACAGTGTTGAATTTGTTTCACTGTAAAGAAAGTCCCTGCTCGCCAGTGTATTTCCAGCTGTGTTGCATTGTAGAAATAACACTTCATGGTGCCACGGTTGTGTCTCAAGGGTGAGTCTGCAACTCACAAAGATGTAACTTCTAGATTATAGTGTGTTAATCACCAGAATAGTCAGGCAGTGCTGCTGCTGAACCGAAGAACAAGTTGTACCCCAGCAGTTTAAAATGTTAAAATGGAATTGTAACATTGAGACCAATTTGTTTAAGCTGAATTGTATCTGATGCCCTGTAATTTAAGTGGTTTATTTATTATTATTATTATTATTATTATTAACATTATTATTATTTACATGGTGAATGATCATTTTATTATAAACTTCAGTGTTATACAGTCATATTATTCACGGTGCTGGCGCTCGACCCGCCTACATTATGTCTTATGGTGTTCATTTGTATATCTTGTATTGATGCAATTTTCACTGCTGCTTCCACAAATTGTCGCTTTTTGTATTGATTTGTTTTGTTGATGGAGTTGCATCCCAGAGATTTGTCTGATTGCAACATTTTAAATCAATCAAACCCGTGATGAGATACAGAACTGAGCGGGAAAACACAGGGCTCCTCTGCTCATGTTTGCCTATGCCCTCATTATTCAGTGTGTGTTTGTGATTGATAGATAGATGTTTTTATTTTATGACGGACAACGTCGTTTATTGACACGTTGATTAAGTATTGGGATTTCAATAGTGAGACAGTAATGTGCAGTGTAATCTTACACTGCACATTACACATGCCAGATTTGAAAGAGAGAATTACGTAATTACCAGAAACCATATGTTTTGCTTTTGCTTCAGGTACATTTCTTTTATATTGGTATATCTATATTAAAAAAAAAAATCGACGGAATGTTACCCAGTACAGTTACAGGTTTTATGACTGATTTGAAGAAATTGTGACTGGCTAATCTGACTAGCTGACAAAAATTAAATTTAGCTGAAGATTTTCAACTGGCTTTTTAAACTTAAATGTGGCAATGCAAAAAAACAAACAAACAAAAAAAAAACAGTGCAACATGAATGTATTCTGAATTTTAAAATTTTTAATTATGTCAGCAATGCTATAGGTGCAAACCACTGGTCTAAGGGTTTGGCTAGCCCGGTCGTTAAACATTTTCAAATTAATCTGGAAATTGCAAGCAGCATATCAACCGGCATTGTTAATTATCTACACCTTCAGCCCCATGCCCATGATTTCATTTTAATTTTATTTAACCTTTATTTAGCCAGGTGTGTCAGTTGAGAACAAATTCTCATTTACAATAACGACCTGGCCAAGAGGTTCAAACTACAGCAGTAAAAATAAATAAATAAAATCAACACAATACAAACATACAAAATCAGATACATTTTTTTTTTTTACAACAGTTAAAACTTGATAAAATCACACAATCCTCAAGCACAAATATCGGTCAGCAAAGATTTTATTGCATTGTCATACAGTTATTATAGAACAAATGTTCCTAAATATTTAAATGCTTACCTGAAAACGGTAAATACTAAATTGTAGAATATCTAGTTTTTTATGTCCATCTTTTAAACACATTCTATTTTCATCATCAGTGAATTATCAAACTAAATAAACAAATAAATAAATAAATGATAAATAAATAAATGTAAAAATCACAACAGACACGTGAAAGGTTCCCCTTTTGTCCTGACCTGGACAGAGATATTAGCAAAATAGTTCGATCTGTGATGCAGTGTGTTTTTGATTGAAGCAAACCAAACCAGCTGCCAGCTTTGAGTGTAACAGATAGAGCGTCAATAACTAAAGGAAACGTTTGCTGTATTTATTTTAAGTGATAAAATATGCATAACCTATTTACAATATTTTTTCAGAAATTTGATTTTTCACTGGGAACTACATTGCCTATTACACAGAAATGGTACATTTCACGGAAATTAAAATCCGTGATAACCGTGAAAAAAATGACCAGCCTCAGTCCTGAAGATCGTTGGTATGTTTGAACCGTCGAAGGCACTAAAAGCTTTGATCTCAGCAGCAGCATTAGACGCCAGGATAGTGAGGTTCTTATATGAGATCATTAGCGCCGCGCTTTTATGCAGGACGCAGAGTGTAACTGCAACTAAATATGGTGTGCTACACAAGCACTTTTTTTTCCCCACGCTGTGCACGTGTTTCTTTAGCTGAAAAACGACATTATTTATAATTCGCATTGTACACAGGGGACATGTCTACGTTTTGACCCTTTTCTTATCGTTAAAATAATAATCCTATTGAAAGACAGTTTAAAGACACGTTATAACAATGTTTACCCTCTACTATTGCGAAGATATTAATGGTCAAAAATCGTAGTTTAACACAGAAACAAAGTTGAAACTGTTTGATCACTGGCACCAAATGTGACACCTAATCCAAAATATGAATGATACTTGATACCAATATCGAGTGACACCTGATCCAAAATATGAATGATACCTGATACCAACAGTGACACCTGATCCAAAATATGAATGATACCTGATACCAATATCTGATGACATCAGTGAAGTTGACACATTTTTTTCTTTTTAAAGGCGGTGATGATCTGAGGCTGGTGAATGGAGGCAGTCCCTGTGCTGGGAGAGTGGAGATTCTTCATGAGGGACAGTGGGGGACAGTTTGTAGTGATAGGTGGGATATGACGGATGCAAGAGTTGTGTGTAAACAGCTGGGCTGTGGATCGGCTGTATCAGCACCACTCAGTGCTCACTTCGGAGCCGGTTCTGGAACCATCTGGCTGGATGAGGTTTCCTGCAGAGGTTCTGAGTCAGCTCTGCGGGACTGTGGATCTGGAGGGTGGGGAAAGCATAACTGTGGTCACCATGAAGACGCTGGAGTGATCTGTTCAGGTAGGAAACACATAAATATATCTCTTAGGCTATGAAGAGTTTGGACAAAACATTAGAACCACCTTCCATCTGTAGCACACGTGTTTTAAATGGGCCGCCCATCACATGACCGGTTTCTTTTTTTTTAAATGGCATCCCTGACCTGTATTGTGCAATGTAAAAAGCGGGCTCTCCCTGTTGCAAATCACAATGGGCAAGATAGGACTGGGGGTTATCAATTGTTTTGCAGGTGCTTCCATATTTTCTATTTAATTGCCATGGTGTAAACTGCAGCAGTGTGGATTATTGTTGTAAAATTGCTTGAACAGTAGGGGTGAATACCATCGAATTTAAAACACACTTTTTAAACCATTTTTTTATTATTTAATAAAAAATAACCTGTGTCTTAAATTCGAGTACAGTATAGTGATGCGTGCATTAAAATCACCAACAAAAGACATGACTACCTGAGTACACAAACAGCAACGTGACTGACTGCCGAGAAAAGACGAACAAAGACGTCACTGCCCGATCTAGAATCATCCGTGACGTACGGGCAGCCATTTTCTACGAAGCGTCATTAGCTTCCTGTGGAATTCGAAGAGAAGCTTTTACAATTTCAGAGTTTCGTTATTAGACTCAGTTTTAACAAGCAGTACCAGCTTGGACAGATCGGAAATGCTGACCAGACCCCTGTATTTTTCGACATGCCAAGCAATACCACAGTTCACAAATTGAGAGAAAACAGGTGTGAGTAATCACGAGTGGAAATGAGAAGCACCACATCACTGTAATTGTGTGTGATAGCAGACGGTCGCAAACTGACTCAATATTGTTATTATTATGCATTCCTTAGCAGACGCCCTTATCCAGGGCGACTTACAATTGTTACAAAATATCACATTATTTTTTAAATACAATTACCTATTTATACAGTTAGGTTTTTACTGGAGCAATCTAGGTAAAGTACCTTGCTCAAGAGTACAGCAGCAGTGTCCCCCAGCTGGGATTGAACCCACGACCCTCCACACAAGAGTCCAGAGCCCAGAGCCCTAACCACTACTCCACACTGCTGCCCTATGCGTAACTGAGGTTGTGTCTGTGTAAAGTCATTTGATGTTTTATTTTTTCCTCAAATTGAGTGTCAGAAATTTGGGCAGCGTCTTAAATTTGAAAGAATACACTATATTACACCAACATACACACAATCTAGTCTGGCAAGTCTTCATTCCAGTTTTCACCTTTCCATCACCTTTACAACTGAGTACCAATGAATGGCAATTAGTTTCCGCAGCGAGTGTTTTAAAAGCCGACGAAGTGGATTTTCCTCTCATCCAGGACGCTGCTGTTTTTACTGCAGTGTTGCTGTACCGAGGCCAGAAACTTAAATTGTCTTTCAGCTGTCCCTGAAGAATATCCTGTAACACAAAACTGAAACTGAGCTTTCTGAAAAAAAAAAAAAAAAATCTACAAAATCTACATACACAAATGTATTTGAAAATATTCAGAAACCCCCTTCAATACTTAGATCCACAAACAAGGATGTTATACACGTGTTGGCTGTTTTATTAGTCAATAAAATATACAAACAAATAAAACATTTCATTGTATTACCTGTTCACCAGAAAACAGGGATTGTGACCCTTTTGTCTTCTCCAGATCCACACAACGTTGTGGTATCTGAACCCAGTATAAAATGCATGTTTCAGGAAAACAGTGTAGGATTCTCATTGTTTCATTCTTCTTATGAACTGGAATATGATCCTAGACAATGAATGATAACATATAAGGACAAGGGCAATTTATTTATTTACCGAGTTTCAACCTCTTTAAATAGATGTACAAATATCCCTCACTACTTTTTGTAATAGGCCGTTATAACAGTTTGCCTACAGGATCAATGCAGAGGTTAGTGCTGCAATGTGTCCGCTAGGTGGCACCAAAACACTGTTCAAAGTTTTTACATTGCAAAAGTCATACTAATACATCCTGTTTAGCTGTATTGCTGCATTGATCTGTGAAAAAAGAGAATTAATTAGGCTTCCTTTGCATGTGATCAAAACCTTTTGTTAACCTCCTCACTCAACAGCTTCCTCATTAGAAAGTATCAGAACTCCCTCACATCTTTTTCTGATATGGCAGGGTAGCTTGCTGATCTTGTCGAAACCACAATACGAATTCACTCTATTGTTAATATGAGCTAATCTTATATTGCTGTTCTTTCGACTAAGCTCAATGTCCTTTGGATAGGACGGGGACTGTGTTGTTTCAATTAAAAAAAGACAGCAACTGTGTGAAGGATTTTAAATTACCAACCCCACATTGCTACTTGTCAATACCCATTGATCCCATACTGGTTGTTAAAAATAGAAATCCACAAAGTTCCAACGCTGAGTTCTTACCAGTGGATATTTGCATGTAAACACAGAACACCTGAACAACAACAACAAAAAAAACAGCTCCTTTCTATCTGAACAATATGTGTGTTATAACAACAGTATATGAGAAGGGAACTGTTTAGTATAAGTTACTGCTTAATCAAAACTAATAATAATAATAATAATAATAATAATATCACACATTTCTTATGTAATGTACATCACTATACTGTAGTGTTTCGGGTTATTTTTGCGACAGAAATGAGACTGCAACTGTGAGTAGGTAAAGGCTCAAGCCATTTATTTTTACAATAATTCAATAATCACAAAATAAAATCATAAAATGAGGGAAAGGGAACTGGGAGTCAAAAATGAAAATAAATGATGTAGTAGTTTTTCACTCTATCTCCCCCAAACACAACTTTCTCTCACACTCTTGCCTTCCCCAATCCTCCACGTCTTTTCACTGCACCCCCTTATCTGCACTCACTTCCCCGCTCAGCCGTCTTTCACGCCAAACCTGCACCTCAATTGCCCTCCACACACATCCACACACAACATGCAACCCCTGCACGCACACACCACCATGCAACCCCTGCTGGCATACACCCACCGTGCAACCCTGCATACATACACCACCCACAACCCTGCACACACACACCACCGTGCAACCCCTGCACGCACACCACGTGCAACCCTGCACGCACACCACATGCAACCCCTGCACGCATACACCCACCGTAAACAGCCTGCACCACACACCACCGTGCAACCCTGCACGCATACACCCACCGTGCAACCCCTGCACGCACACACCACCGTGCAACCCCTGCAGGCAAACACCCACCGTGCAACCCCTGCAGGCATACACCCACCGTGCAACCCCTGCACGCACACACCACCGTGCAACCTCTGCAGGTATACACCCACCGTGCAACCCCTGCAGGCATACACCCACCGTGCAACCCCTGCACGCACACAGGACCATGCAACCCCTGCATGCACACAGAACCATGCAACCCCCTGCAAGCACACACCACTATGCAACCCCCTGCTCGCAATTAAAATAAATCACGCAAATGATTGTAGCCCTCTAAAACTATGCAGTCAATTAACCGCCTTGCTAAATAAATAAATATTAAAAGTAGGCTGCGAGAGTAATGGAAACAGAAAGAAAACGTCATAGCAATCAGCCTTTTGGTGCGTTCCCCTTTAAGAGAGGGGGGCTGTGTGTGCGTGTGTCAGTCAGCTGTGTGTAGCAGTGACGTTTCAATACACCAGTCGAGAAAGCTTTCTTTTGTGTAATGTGTTTATATGACGGAGCGCACCCTTGCAGATATTGGCAGCGTGCTGTTGTAGCTTTAAAATGCATTTGAATTAAACAACGCAAGCTTCATAAACGTAATGCTTACCGGACGTTTGTTTAAAATAGCCGAAGCAATATTCAAACCGAGCTGCTTATCGGCTGTTGGCAATATCAAGAAAGAGCGCAAAGTACCGTGACAGAGATATTAAGAAAGCAGAACCAGGGAGGCAGGGACTTCTAGAGTTAAGAAAGAATTCATCAGTTGCAGGTTACTGTACATTTACCGTTTGTTTTATTTAAAAAAAAAAAAGCTTGCGTGGAGATGGTTTATAGCAAACCGCATAGCAACACTGTGTATTTGTAGCCTGATTAATCTCGTTTATGTTTGTTTACTTTTAAAGCAAAAAATGTCCACATGTTTAAAGCAGTTGGCGTGTTGTTTTTGTTCACTAACCTATTTATGGATGTGTAAATGCTTTTTCTATAGATGATCGCAAATCCGACTTTTTCACATAACGCCTATACCCCAGTCCACAGGGGGTCGGATATGCGACGTTGTACTGTACTGAATATATAATGATTCCCCTAGGTATTTGTGGTCTTATGCTGCCATCTAGTGGAATAATAAGGGTATGTATTAAAAAAAAAGACACAGCTTCCAGATAATACATAACCAGCTGGGTCCACACCTGAGTCGCTTATGTGGACGTCCCTGCAACTTGAACCAGCTGCTTGCAGTAGAGCCGGGCTCTACTTTCCAAGCAACCGCCTTTGCGACTTCTGTAGACATAGGCGATCACGTGGCAATTCGAGAGCTCTGATTGGTTCTTATAATGCTGACGGCTTGCATACCTGTCATGAAGAAGCTCCAATTTAAAAAATGTCGGCGGTAAAATTAAACGGTTTCGTCCAGTTTTTAAGTGGCGTTTTTTTTTTCTTTAGGGAGTATGGCATTCAAAATAACAACAGTTAAAAATATAATAACAGCCAACTCTTCCTCGTTAATTACTGGACACATTACGACCTGACCAAAAAAACAGTGTCACCTCAGTTGTCAAAACCAAAAAAAAAAAAAAAAAAACTACTCTCAGTTATCATTAAAAAAATTAAACTTGTAGACGCGGGAACCTGGACACAACAATTGCGCGATTTCGGGAGCAATTGGGTTGCGCAACTGAACGCTCAGGTGTGGACCCGGCTTTAAACTTCCCTTCCCCTGCGCACGTCATGTAGCAACGGGAGGAGTTCCATAGCAACCACTGAAACAGGTTTCCTGTTTACCAAAACGCCGATTTAAAACTTAAAATTAGACTGCTTTCCAGCAACTTTTGTGTAAAACTAAACATTTGAGTTTGTTTTGGGATATGTAAAATAGTACAACAGCAATGTCCCCCACCTGGGATTGAACCCATGACCCTCCGATCAAGATTCCAGAGCCCCTAACCACTACTCCACACTGCTAGTTTAAAACAGTCAGGAATACATTTAAAACAGTAACTTAATGTCAAGTATATTTGCGGGGAAATGGCTAATTAATTACACAATACAAATGCAACTGTTATCTGAAGTATTTTAAAATAATTTTATGCAAATGTATATCCCATTTATAACCTTAATTACTTTCCCCTAAAAGGAGCTAACATCTAACATGCCAGCTTTAAATATACATGCAATTTCCACAGACGTGCCAATTAACTAATAGTCAAAACCAACAATCATGACTAATAATTGTGAAAATAGTGAAACTAACTACTACTAATTAAGAAATTAAGTGAATAATAGACACAAATAAATTCGGACACAAGTACCAAAAACCTACCAGTTCTGCAATTATAATTGTCTAATTAACAAGGTTTAGGAATACACATGTGCAGGATGGAATCTCAAACAGGCTTCACATTTACTGCATGCAAAATGATCTTCACCATAGATTTAAATCTGCAAACCATTTACAAGTTGTTGCTTTGGCACCAGAGTCTAAATATCTGCAGTTTTATGATTCCAGGTCAAGGAGTGCGGCTCAGTGGTGGCAGCGATCTCTGCTCTGGGAGAGTTGCGTACAATAGCAGAGCGCTCTCTAGTGGCGCCGTGTAACCTCTGTTAGCAGTTATTGGTTGGTCTGTTAGGAGCGAGCAGTTTCACAATAGCAGCCAATACATCGCGGTGTATTAAAACAGTTGCTTTAACAGTTTTGTAATTTTGGTGTGTGTGTGTATATATATATATATATATATATATATATATATATATATATATATATATATATATATATATATATATAATTACAACTTCTGTATTTTTGTAATGTAAAGTTACTGACACTTTTTTTTTGGTTTAGCATCTTGAGGTGCGAGTCATATTTGTCAAGTTATAAATAGTCCATATTTCTTTTTCTAATACAATCGTCACATAATCGGTTTTAAAAAGCCAAAAAAAAATTACTTATCACACATGTGTTGATCACACAAATCCATATTTGAAAAAATCAATTTGCAGCCACCGCACTGATAATGCAGGCTGGCCTTTTTGGACCTCCAGCGAGGCAGCTCTGAGCTTGACTCGCTACTGTTAGGCAGCGCGCTCAGCATGCAGGTCGTTCAATAGAAAGCGCCACGTAACGCTCTGGAGATCTCTGCCTATGGAACGCACCCCTGATCTTAACAAATGGCACGTGTATGGGAGTAAGTGTAAACGTGTGTACATGTCTGCTGTTTGATGTTGTTCATGTTAGAGGGTAGGGCCTACAAGTGTATGTTTGCCTAGAGTCCAGTGATGGGTTAATCTGGCCCTGTCCCTAGCTCCCTCCATTCCAGCCATGTAAGACTGCAGGACCCTGATTGGTTGACCAACCAATTATTCAATATGGTCATTGATTCAAGGCAGGTGAATATAAAAGGATAGTGTTCACCTCATGCAGGTGAAGAAGTACACATGAGGCGAGTTGCTGGTCCCTAAATACAAAGTGCTGCAGTCTGTCTGTCTGTCTGCCTTAAGGAAACCTTTTATATAAGTTTAATTTTGTTTATTTATTATCTTTACAAAATAGCAGGGAAAGTGAAGCCTCATGAAACACTGAACTTATTATTTCATTATTATTATTCACTGTTTAACACACAGTGAAAGTTTATTTAACTTACAGAATGCAGAACACAAAACTATATTTACCTTAATCATCAATGTGGAAGAATAATATTGTAAATGTACAGGAAAATATGAAAATGATTTAACAAAAAATTATGAAACATAATACTGTCTTGGAAAAACACAAAATAGTCCTGAGGCTGATGGGTCTATCAGATCTCTATGTCATTTGTTAACATGACACTTCATTTATCAAATAACCACGTCCATGGGTAAATGTATGAAGTAGTCAGAACATGTATAAAGTTACCAGATGCTGGATCCGTTTATAAAATGACAGAGGAAATGTTGGTTAATAGAGTGTAAATATATAAAGATAAAAACGTCAGGTAAGCGAGGTTGTGTAAAGAGATATTTCTGTTAAGTATTAAGGTTTGATTTCTCTCAAATCAGCAATACGAGGGAAGATGAAATAATCTTTACTTCATTGATTCTAGTTTCTTTTTTTAAATTTATAGTATTTTTAAAATGTCCCCAAATGTCAATATAATTCTGAATATCTCCCAATACACTTTTATTTCTCCAGCCATAGTTTTGTTTTCAGCATTTAAAATTTGGTAAGAATCTAATGTTACTGCTGATAACTTTCTGCATCGTTGTTTGTTTCTACACACAGCAGCTTCTTTCTACCTGAACAATATGCGTGTTATAACAACAGTATATGAGCAAGGAAGTGTTTAGTATAAGTTACTGCTTAATCAAAACTAATAATAATAATAATAATAATAATAATAATAATAATAATAATAATAATAATAATAGCACACATTGTACAGTTACAAAAAAATTATACCTAGGCCTATTTAATAATCTCTGTCTCTCATAATGTAAATACAATTTCACAGATCCACAACAGATTTTATCTATAAATGACTGAATAAGGTTGACTTCACAAATACATAATTTCACATAATTTAAATAAATAAAAAACATTGCTAAAAATAATGTGCACCAGCAATAGCCAGGTGTCTTTGTTAATCGAGCTCGAAGAATTAAGTAGCCCGTGTCTTAAATTCGAGTACAGTATAGTGATGGGCGCATTAAAATCACCAACAAAAGACAAGACTACCTGAGTACACAAACAGCAATGTGACTGACTGCCGAGAAAAGACGAACAAAGATGTCACTGCCCAAATATACAAGCAGCAACGTGACTTACTGCTGAGAAAAGACGAACAAAGACGGCACTGACCGATCTAGAATCATCCATGACGTACAGGCAGCCATTTTCAAAATAGCGTGATTATCTTCCTGAGGAATTCGAAGAGAAGCTTTTACAATTTCAGCGTATCATTATAGGCTCAGTTTTAACAAACAGTACCAGCTTGGACAGATCGGAAATGCTGACCAGACGCCTGTATATTTCGACATGCCAAGCAATACCACAGTTCACAAATTGGGAGAAAAACAGGTGGGAGTGATCACGAGGGGAAATGAGAAGCAGCACATCACTGTAATTGTGTGTGATAGCAGACGCTCGCAAACTGACTCCATATGCGTAATTGAGGTTGTGTCTTTGTAAATTCATTTGATGTTTTATTTTTTCCTCAAATCGAGGGTGGGGAAATTTGGGCTGCATCTTAAATTCGAAAGAATACGCTATCTATATTACACCAACATAGACACAATCTAGTCTGGCAAGTCTTCATTCCCGTTCTCACATTGTGTCCTTCCCTCACCTCTACAATTGAGTACCAATCAATGGCACTTAGTTTCCTCAGCGAGTGTTTTAAAAGCCGACTGGATGCAGATTTTCCTCTCATCCAGGATGCTGTCGTTTTTACTGCCGTGTTGCTGTACCAAGGCCAGAAACTTAAATTGTCTTTCAGCTGTCCCTGAAGAATATCCTGTAACACAAAACTGAAACTGAGCTTTCTGAAAAAAAAAAAAAAAATCTACAAAATCTGCATACACAAATCTATTTGAAAATATTCAGAAACCCCCTTCAATACTTAGATCCACAAACAAGGCTGTTGTTATCCACGTGTGTTGGCTGTTTTATTAGTCAATAAAATATACAAACAAATAAAACATTTCATTGTATTACCTGTTCACCAGAAAACAGGGATTGTGACCCTTTTGTCTTCTCCAGATCCACACAACGCTGTGGTATCTGAACCCAGTATAAAATGCATGTTTCAGGAAAACAATGGAGGATTCTCACATTGTTTCATTCATCTTATGAACTGGAATATGATACTAGACAATGAATGATAACATATAAGGGCAAGGGCAATTTATTTATTTACCGAGTTTCAACCTCTTTAAATAGATGTACAAATAACCCTCACTACTTTTTGTAATAGGCCGTTTTAACAGCTTGCCTGCAGGATCTTGGCAGAGGTTAGTGCTGCAATGTGTCCGCTAGGTGGCACCAAAACACTGTTCAAAGATTTTACATTCCAAAGGTCAGACTAATACATCCTGTTTAGGTGTATTAATTGTTGCATTGATCAGTGAAAAAAGAGCAATAATTAGGCTTCCTTTGCATGTGATCAAAACCTTTTGTTAACCTCCTCACTCAACAGCTTCCTCATTAGAAAGTATCAGAACTCCCTCACATCTTTTTCTGATGTGGCAGGGCAGCTTGCTGATCTTGTTGAAACCACAATACGAATTCACTCTATTGTTAATATAAGCTAATCTTATATTGCTGCTCTTTCAACTAAGCTCAATGTCCTTTGGATAGGTCAGGAAGTGTGTTGTTTGAATAAACAAAGACAGCAACTGTGTGAAGGATTTTAAATTACCAACCCCACATTGCTACTTGTCAATACCCATTGATCCCATACTGGTTGTTAAAAATAGAAATCCACAAAGTTCCAATGCTGAGTTCTTACCAGTGGATATTTGCATGTAAACACAGTACACCTGAACAACAACAAAAAAAAAAGTAGCTCCTTTCTACCTGAACAATATGCGTGTTATAACAACAGTATATGAGCAGGGAAGTGTCTAGTATAAGTTACTGCTTAATCAAAACTAATAATAATAATAATAATAATAATAATATCACACATTTCTTATGTAATGTACATCACTATCCTGTAGCGTTTCAGGTTCTTTTTGCGACAGAAATGAGACTGCAACCGTGAGTAGGTAAAGGCTCAAGTTATTTATTTTTACAATAATTCAATAACCACAAAATAAAATCATAAAGTGAGGGAAAGGGAACTGGGAGTCGAAAATGAAAATAAATGATATAGTAGTTTTTCTCTCTATCCCCCGAACACAACTTTCTCTCACCTCTTGTCTTCCCCAATCCTCCCCATCTTTTTCCCTGCACCCCCCTTATCTGCACTCGCTTCCCCGCTCAGCTGTCTTTCACGTCAAACCTGCACCTCGATTGCCCTCCTCACACATCCACACACAACATGCAACCCCTCCACGCACACACCACCATGCGACCCCTGCACACACACACCCCCGTGCAACCCCTGCACGCACACACCACCGCATGTAACCCCTGCAGGCATACACCCACCGTGCAACCCCGGCATGCACACAGGACCATTCAACCCCTGCACGCACACACTACCATGCAACCCCCTGCAAGCACACACCACCATGCAACCCCTGCATGCACACACCACCATGCAACCCCTGCTGGCAATTAAAATAAATCACGCAAATGATTGTAGCCCTATAAAACTATACAGTCAATTAACCGCCTTGCTAAATAAATATATATTAAAAGTAGGCTGCTAGAGTAATGGCATTGGCAGCAAATGCAGCTTCCGCGATGGAAACAGAAAGAAAGCGTCATAGCAATCAGCCTTTTGGTGCGTTCCCCTTTAAGAGAGGCGGGCTGTGTGTGCGTGTCAGTCAGCTGCGTGTAGCAGTGATGTTTCAATACACCAGTCGAGAAAGCTTTCTTTTGTGCAATGTGTTTATATGATGGAGCGCACGCTTGCAGACATTAGCAGCGTGCTGTTGTAGCATTTAATTGTATTTGAATTAAACAAAAGCAAGCTTCATAAACGCAAAGCTTACTGGACGTTTGTTTAAAATAGCCGAAGCAATATTCAACCGAGCTGCTTATCGGCTGTTGGCAATATCAAGAAAGAGCGCAAAGTACCGTGACAGAGATATTAAGAAAGCAGAACCAGGGAGGCAGGGACTTCTAGAGTTAAGAAAGAAGCCATCAGTTGCAGGTTACTGTACATTTACCGTTTGTTTTGTTTAAAAAAAAAAAAAAAAAAAAAAGCTTGCGTGGAGATGGTTTATAGGAAAACGCATAGCAACTCTGTGTACTTGTAGCCTAATTCATCTCGTTTATGTTTGTTTACTTTTAAAGCAAAACATGTCCACATGTTTAAAGCAGTTTGCATGCTGTTTTTGTTCACTAACCTATTTATGGATGTGTAAATGCTTTTTCTATAGATGATCGCAAATCCGCCTTTTTCACATACCGCCTATACCCCAGTCCACAGGAGGTCGGATATGCGACGTTGTACTGTACTGAATGTATAATGATTCCCCTAGTTATTTGTGGTCTTATGCTGCCATCTAGTGGAATAATAAGGGTATGTATTTTTTAAAAAAACACAGCTTCCAGATAATACATTACCTTATTACTCCGCTAGATGGCAGCAAGTTTTACAAATGTGTGCGATTAATTGTTAGTCCTATTATAAATTATTTTTTTTTAACAGGTCTTGCAAGAGTCTCGTAAAGATCACGAAAGCATAATTGACAGTGCAGCTAAAGATAGCGTAGAGGACACTGCTGAATCAGAATCATTTCCTCCAGCAGGGTGTAGTGTAGGAGTAGAAAGATGTCAGATAGCAGTCCAAACACCGAAATAGATTGCCTTACAAAAGCGTTGGTAAGAGTTCAATTTAACACGGTAGTAATAAAGAAAAGGGACTTTCATAAAAACAAGATACCATCATATTTCACAGTCGGGGCACTTCCTGAGTTACAGACATAAGTATTGCCACTCCCTGTCTGAACTCAAATAATGTACCTGCAATCTTTACTATTCCTTGCTAGGATGCATGAGTGTTCAATAAACTTCAAAAACATATCACTGTTAAATAAGTATAGTTTAATTAACAGGATGTATTAAACTAAATAAATTAGTGAATAACATTGTTTCAATTGAAGGATGCCAATACTTTCTTCTGCGACTGAAGATAGATAGAAAGTCTAGTAATCTCGCTGTATACAAGGATACAAAAGGTAAGGCTACACGTCAAACTGACGTGGTTTGGATCGTATTGATTAGGATTTTCGGCGTTAAATAATGTTTCTTCTAAAGTCTCTTTAAAAATGTCATCCTCCTCACTCTCAACATCCTTTTGTTTGCAAACACTTGCTAGCTCCCTGCGTAGCCATGCTGCTTCTGTTCAGCTGGGTCCACACCTGAGTCGCTTATGTGGACGTCCCTGCAACTTTAACCAGCTGCTGTAGACATAGCGATCACGTGGCAATTCGAGAGCTCTGATTGGTTCTTATAATGCTGACTGACCGGCTTGCATTCCTGTCATGAAGAAGCTCCAATTTAAAAAATGTCGGCGGTAAAATTAAACGGTTTCGTCCAGTTTTTAAGTGGCGTTGTTTTTTTCTTAATGGAGTATGGCATTTAAAATAACAACAGTTGAAAAAATAATAACAGCCAACTATTCCTCGTTAATTACTGGACACATTACGACCTGACCAGAAAAACAGTGTCACCTCAGTTGTCAAAAATAAATAAAATAAATACAATTCTAAACTTGTAGACACGTGGAAAAGAAAAAAAAAAAAACGTGTCAACTCAGTTGTAAAAAAAAAAAAAAAAAAAAAAACTACTCTCAGTTATCATAAAAACAATGAAACTTGTAGACGCGGGAACCTTGGACACAGCAATTGCGCGATTTCGGGAGCAATTGGGTTGCGCAACTGACCGCTCAGGTGTGGAACCGGCTTTAAACTTCCCTTCCCCTGCGCACGTCATATAGCAACGGGAGGAGTTCCATAGCAACCACTGAAACAGGTTTCCTGTTTACCAAAACGCCGATTTAAAACTTAAAATTAGACTGCTTTCCAGCAACTTTTGTGTAAAACGAAACATTGGAGTTTGTTTTGGGATATGTAAAATAGTACAACAGCAATGTCCCCCACCTGGGATTGAACCCATGACCCTCCGATCAAGAGTCCAGAGCCCTAACCACTACTCCACACTGCTAGTTTAAAACAGTCAGGAATACATTTAAAACAGTAACTTAATGTCAAGCATATTTGCAGTGAAATAGCTAATTAATTACACAATACAAATGCAACTGTTATCTGAAGTATTTTAAAATAATTTTATGCAAATGTATATCCCATTTATAACCTTAATTACTTTCCCCTAAAAAGAGATAACATCTAACATGCCAGCTTTAATATACATGCAATTTCCACAGACGTGCCAATTAACTAATAGTCAAAACCAACAATCATGACTAATAATTGTGAAAATAGTGAAACTAACTACTACTAATTAAGAAATTAAGTGAATAATAGACACAAATAAATTCCAACACAAGTATCAAAAACCTCACTCTTCTGCAATTATAATTATCTAATTAACAAGGTTTAGGAATACACTTGTGCATGATGGAATCTCAAACAGGCTTCACATTTACTGCATGCAAAATGATCTTCACCATAGATTTAAATCTGCAAACCATTTACAAGTTGTTGCTTTGGCACCAGAGTCTAAATATCTGCAGTTTTATGATTCCAGGTCAAGGAGTGCGGCTCAGTGGTGGCAGCGATCTCTGCTCTGGGAGAGTTGCGTACAATAGCAGAGCGCTCTCTAGTGGCGCCGTGTAACCTATGTTAGCAGTTATTGGTTGGTCTGTTAGGAGAGAGCAGTTTCACAATAGCAGCCAATACATCGCGGTGTATTCAAACAGTTGCTTTAACAGTTTTACGATTTTGGTGTGGGTGTGTGTGTGTGTGTGTGTATATTATATGTAATTACAACTCCTGTATTTTTGTAATGTCTAAATTTAGTGACACTTTTTTTTTGGTTTAGCATCTTGTCATATTTGTCAGGTTATAAATAGTCCATATTTCTTTTTCTAATACAATCGTCACATAATCAGTTTTAAAAAGCCAAAAAATTACAACAAAAATATTACTTATCACACATGTATTGATCACACAAATCCATATTTGAAAAAATCAATTTGCAGCCACCGCACTGATAATGCAGACTGGTCTTTTTGGACCTCCAGCGAGGCAGCTCTGAGCTTGACTCGCTACTGTTAGGCAGCGCGCTCAGCATGCAGGTCGTTCAATAGAAAGCACCACGTAACGCTCTGGAGATCTCTGCCTATTGAACGCACCCCTGATCTTAACAAATGGCACGTGTATGGGAGTAAGTGTAAACGTGTGTACATGTCTGCTGTTTGATGTTATACATGTTAGAGGGTAGGGCCTACAAGTGTATGTTTGCCTAGAGTCCAGTGATGGGTTAATCTGGCCCTGTCCCTAGCTCCCTCCATTCCAGCCATGTAAGACTGCAGGACCCTGATTGGTTGAGCAACCAATTATTCAATATGGTCATTGATTCAAGGCAGGTGAATATAAAAGGACAGTGTCCACCTCATGCAGGTGAGGAAGTACACATGAGGCGAGTTGCTGGTCCCTAAATACAAAGTGCTGCAGTCTGTCTGTCTGTCTGCCTTAAGGAAACCTTTTATATAAGTTTAATTTTGTTTATTTATTATCTTTACAAAATAGCAGGGAAAGTGAAGCCTCATGAAACACTGAACTTATTATTTCATTATTATTATTCACTGTTTAACACACAGTGAAAGTTTATTTAACTTACAGAATGCAAAACACAAAACTATATTTACCTTAATCATCAATGTGGAAGAATAATATTGTAAATGTACAGGAAAATATGAAAATGATTTAACAAAAAATTATGAAACATAATACTGTCTTGGAAAAACACAAAATAGTCCTGAGGCTGATGGGTCTATTAGATCTCTATGTCATTTGTTAACATGATACTTTATTTATCAAATAACCACGTCCATGAGTAAATGTATGAAGTAATCAGAAAATGTATAAAGTTACCGGCTGCAGGATCCGTTTATAAAATGACAGAGGAAATGTTGGTTAATAGAGTGTAAATGTATGAACATAAAACGTCAGGTAGGCGAGGTTGTGTAAAGAGATATTTCTGCTCGTATTAAGGTTTGATTTCTCTCAAATCAGCAATACGAGGGAAGATGAAATAATCTTTACTTCATTGATTCTAGTTTCTTTTTTTAACGTTATAGTATTTTTAAAATATCCCCAAATATAAATATAATTCTGAATATCTCCCAATACACTTTTATTTCTCCAGCCATAGTTTTGTTTTCAGCATTTAAAATATGGTAAGAATCTAATGTTACTGCTGATAACTTTCTGCATCGTTGTTTGTTTCTACACACAGCAGCTCCTTTCTACCTGAACAATATGCGTGTTATAACAACAGTATATGAGCAGGGAAGTGTTTAGTATAAGTTACTGCTTAATCAAAACTAATAATAATAATAATAATAATAATAATAATAATAATAATAATAATAATAGCACACATTGTACAGTTACAAAAAATTATACCTATTTAATAATCTCTGTCTCTCATAATGTAAATACAATTTCACAGATCCACAACAGATTTTATCTATAAATGACTGAATAAGGTTGACTTCACAAATACATAATTTCACATAATTTAAATAAAAAAAAAACATTGCTAAAAATAATGTGCACGAGCAATAGCCAGGTGTCTTTGTTAATCGAGCTCGAAGAATAAAGTAGCCCGTGTCTTAAATTCGAGTACAGTATAGTGATGCGCGCATTAAAATCACCAACAAAAGACAAGACTACCTGAGTACACAAACAGCAATGTGACTGACTGCCGAGAAAAGACGAACAAAGACGTCACTGCCCAAATACACAAGCAGCAACGTGACTTACTGCTGAGAAAAGACGAACCAAAACGTCAGTGACCGATCTAGAATCATCCATGACGTATAGACAGCCATTTTGAAAATAGCGTGATTATCTTCCTGAGGATTTCGAAGAGACGCTTTTACAATTTCAGCGTATCATTATAGGCTCAGTTTTAACAAACAGTACCAGCTTGGACAGATCGGAAATGCTGACCAGACCCTTGTATATTTCGACATGCCAAGCAATTCCACAGTTCACAATTTGGGAGAAAAACAGGTGTGAGTAATCACGAGTGGAAATGAGAAGCACCACATCACTGTAATTGTGTGTGATAGCAGACGCTCGCAAACTGACTCCATATGCGTAATTGAGGTTGTGTCTGTGTAAATTCATTTAATGTTTTATTTTTTCCTCAAATTGAAGGTGGGAAATTTGGGCTGCATCTTAAATTCGAGGGCATCTTAAATTCGAAAGAATACACTATCTATATTACATCAACATAAACACAATCTAGTCTGGCAAGTCTTCATTCCCATTCTCACATTGTGTCCTTCCCTCACCTCTACTATTGAGTACCAATCAATTGCATTTAGTTTCCTCAGCGAGTGTTTTAAAGCCGAGTGTTTTTTTCCTCTCAAAAGCGACTGGGCGGATTTTCCTCTCATCAGAAGCTATCCTGTAACACAAAACTGAAACTGAACTTTCTGAAAAAAAAAAAAAATCTACAAAATCTGCATACACAAATCTATTTGAAAATATTCAGAAACCCCCTTCAATACTTAGATCCACAAACAAGGCTGTTGTTATACACGTGTGCTGGCTGTTTGATTAGTCAATAAAATATACAAACAAATAAAACATTTCATTGTATTACCTGTTCACCAGAAAACAGGGATTGTGACCCTTTGTCTTCTCCAGATCCACACAACGTTGTGGTATCTGAACCAGTATAAAATGCATGTTTCAGGAAAACAGTGTAGGATTCTCACATTGTTTCATTCTTCTTATGAACTGGAATATGATACTAGACAATGAATGATTTTTAATAACTTGGCCGTTTTAACAGCTTGCCTACAGGATCTTGGCAGAGGATAGTGCTGCAATGTGTCCGCTAGGTAGCACCAAAACACTGTTCAAAGTTTTTGCATTCCAAAGGTCAGACTAATACATCCTGTTTAGCTGTATTAATTGCTGCATTGATCAGTGAAAAAAGAGAAATAATTAGGCTTCTTTTGCATGTGATCAAAACCTTTTGTTAACCTCCTCACTCAACAGCTTCCTCATTAGAAAGTATCAGAACTCCCTCACATCTTTTTCTGATATGGCAGGGCACCTTGCTGCTCTTGTCGAAACCACAATACGAATTCACTCCATTGTTAATATGAGCTAATCTTATATTGCTGCTTTTTCAACTAAGCTCAGTGTCCTTTGGATAGGACAGGAAGTGTGTTGTTTGAATAAACAAAGACAGAAAGTGACGTTTTAAATTACCAACCCCACACTGCTACTTGTCACTAATGACGGTTTTGCTCATTTCACATCTATAGACTACTGCACTGTGGCAGCATAAACTGTTCACTGCTCTGTATATATATATATATAAACAAGCATGACTACAAACAAAACAGGAATAGGCAGGTCTTCATTTTGTTGCTTAATAATGGGTCATTTAAAAGCCTTTCAGTCAGTATGTGATTGTAACACAATACAAAAATGAACTAGAGAGATAAGTGAATCAGACTTGTCAGGTGCCCAGACTGTTATAACACAATACAAAAATGAACCAGAGAGAAGTGAATCAGACTTGTCAGGTGCCCAGACTGTTATAACACAATACAAAAATGAACCAGAGAGAAGTGAATCAGACTTGTCAGGTGCCCAGAGTTTTATAATGAAGGAAATAAAGATGTTTAGGTGGCAGCCTTACTGACAGGATCCTTTATTGATATCTTGAACTCTCTGATTCAAAATATGTCGTCTTGCTATCTTGCTACATCAATGGCATATTATTTACTTTTAATTTAATATATTTGAATTACCATGTCATGTTTGTATGAGGTTCAGTGAAAGAATTAACTGAATAATAATATTCAGATGATTTCCAAGGTGAAGTTTGTTATTGACTGTTAACTGTTGTTGCTTTGCTCCCAGTCTAATGTCTGCAGTTTTGTGATTTCAGGACATAGAACAGTGCGGTTAAGTGGTGGCAGCGATCTCTGCTCTGGGAGAGTTGAAGTACAGCATGTAGATACCTGGGGAACGGTCTGTGATGCTGACTTTGACTGGCAGGATGCAGAGGTTGTCTGTCGGCAGCTGAAGTGTGGAATTCCTAAAGAGGTGCAAGGAGGAGCCCCTTTTGGAGAGGGGCAGGTTAAGGTTTGGTCTGAGGAGATGCAGTGCCAGGGAAAGGAACCACAGATCTATAAGTGTTTGACTTCAGCCAGCAAGAAGCAGAGCTGCACACACAGGAACGACGTGGGCCTTGTCTGTTTCGGTGAGTCTATAACTTTGTTTATTAACCCGGGGCCATAAACATTATGGGTGGATATCAAACAAGTCATTTAGATCAATATTTCAGTGACTGTATTTTTTATTAAAATTTTTGCAATGTGGGCTCTGTGATTTTTGCTTTAGGAGGCTCAAATGTAAAAGCAAGTTGAATTTGTTACATTTCAACTTTTTTAACCAGACAATTGTTTATATTACCCTGTAAAGCCTCATTACATTGGTTATCAGTGTGTGAATGGCCTTGCTCTGCCTTATCTGTCTTTAACTGCCCTCTCTTTACATCCCTAGTGGTTTTGCATTCTCCTGACACATGCTTGCAATTCAATTAAAAGGGAGAAAAGAGCCTTTTCCAATTATCCTCCTAACCTTTGGAACTCTCTGCTGGCCTCAGTCAGATTTCTTTTAAAACTGATTTGTGAATTGTGTTGCTCTGAGGAGGTCTCTTGGTGTTGCTGCTATTGTTAAAAATTGAAAATATATATTTTGACTGTGCTTCTTTTAAAACTGCAGGAAAGAGACCTATACAACTAATGGAATTTCATATATGGACATATGGAAAGTAAAAATACAGTTTATATCAGGGTGCTGAATAGCGTTTGAAATGTTTCTCCCTGGACAATGTTCATAAAGGTAATAGGTTTTGTAGTATTTTGTGAGAGGTAAATGCCTGCCTCAATTACATGGTATACTATTTGTAATAAGGCTGTAATAAACATATTGTATATGGTCAATACAATCTCAAGAAGGAGCATACCATAAAGCATTTTTATATACATTGGATACAATGGATATGCCATTGCCTCAGTCCAATCAGAAATTGACCAGTTTTATACTGCTAGCTGAATGCTGCTTCATTTTTGGCAAGCCTGTTGTTGATCATATACCCGAGGGTGTGAGGATTGGGTTGTTCTAGATGAGTGTCAGTCTTCAGAAGTCTGTAATTAAATAAATACTGGTGCATAATTATTAAAAGCTAAAGAAATGTTTGCCCACCAATCATGTCCTTGCAGCCAATATTACAAGAACATAGCAACACTTTTTGTGATTGATAATTAGAGTAAAGCAAACCCCATGTCCTGGTTCTCTGCTTGTGTGTGCCCTGCTCACACTCTGCTGCCCTGTGTGCAAATCACACTGAGTCCTTGGTGGGTGGCCCCACACCTGTTCTGGAATATTGGAGCTGCAGTGATAATGGTCAGTGGGGGACGGTCTAAAATTGCTATTGGGATCTACAGGGCAAACCCACAGTTCTCTGCAAGCAGTTGATTAGTTACGCTGTATCAGTCCCGGGACAGGCCTGGTTTGGTCAAGGCATTTTCGGTGATGTGCGGGCTGATATATTCGACTGTGATGGCAGTGAGACACACATATCAAATTGCTCCATTTCTGCATGGGGAGAATAACTGCACTCAAAGCAATGATGCAGGATGAATTGTTCAGGTGAGTAGCAACCAAATAATGGGTGGAAGATTGAATAGTAACTTAACATCCTATCTATTAAACATATCTGTTTTCTAGGTATTCAGATCTTCTACCCACAATCTGGTGGGATTGTAAATTAAATCAATTTTTTGTTACAGTGTTTTTATACCAAACCAGTATTGACTAACTTTACCATATTTGGGGTGTATTAGATGTGTACAATTTATGATATTTTTATACATTATGTATGCATACAAATAAAGCAAACAGTCTCACATTTAAGCTTATATAGTTTGAAATGCTATTTACACTTTTAATTAAATTCTCAATTATCCATGTTGGTTCTGAGTTCTAAAGCACCAATACCATTATGAGTTTATTCATTTCTCTAAAAGCTAAATCTCTGAATAGCTTTGAGCTTGCTCCCTCTGGAAGAACGGACAGTGCCCAAACAACAGAATTGTCTGAATCCATGTTTATGTTTTAACTGATTCAACATACAAGATAACAAACTGTAGACTGATGTCAAGCTGTAGATGCAGTAAATAATGGTGCTGTTCCTTCAGCTCTGACGTGTTTCATTCATGATCTGCTCAATAAAATATTATCTTCAGGTCCATTGCTACCATCCAAGTAATCGAAGACACCTCTACCAAGTAAATGTTTCACCAGTAATAAAAGGACCACGCTCTGCTCAGGTTAGTGCAATTCAAACTCTTGTGTTAATAAGTTATTTCAATGTGACTATACTGACATTACTGCCATGGGTACAGTCTGTGACAAGGATTCTTATTTGAAAATTGATGCATTATCATTCCTCTAGATTATTTATGGTATTACTAACTGATTTTGTGCCTAAGCTGCAGTGATTATGTTATTGATGTGTGCACTGTGATTCTTTCCCCCTAGATCACATGGCCCTCAGGCTGGTTGGGGAGGAGGTGCCTGCGCTGGGAGGGTGGAGGTTTATCACAACGGCTCCTGGGGACAGTCTGCGATGACTCCTGGGACCTGGCAGATGCTGAGGTGGTGTGTAAGCAGCTCCAGTGTGGGACGGCACTCAACGCCTCAGTGTCAGCCTCCTTCGGCCAGGGGACCGGACCCATCTGGCTGGACGAGCTGCACTGTCAGGGGAACGAATCGACTCTGTGGGGGTGTGCCTCAGGAGGGTGGGGGCAACACAACTGCAGACACAAGGAGGACGCGGGAGTCGTGTGTTCAGGTACAGGACTGCAATAACTCACTATACCTAACCAGCCCGCCGCCAGCCCCCCCAAAAATAAATGCAAAATTCTCATTTAGTATGCTGATGTATCAGTCACTACTGTGCCATCTTACTACTGTGACTCTTTCTATGTTACACATGACTCTGTGAATCATACCCTTACACTTCAATTCAATAACTGTACCAATAGAAAGCTGCAGCAAAGTAATCACATAAACAAAACTCATTTTGTGTCTTCATACACGCACAGGAAATGAAACTACAGGCTATGCTCATTAAAAATAAACATTTGCATTCACTGTATGCACATGTAATAATGTAAGTTTGACACACAAAGTGACTCTCCTAGATAACCTCAAGTTGCTTCACAATTGAGTAAGCGCTTCTCTAGATAAATGTAAAATAGATGAAGACGGGTAATTGGTTTTAAAAGAAAGGGAAAAGGCCAGTTGGATAAGACTTTACCTTTCAGTTTAACAGTAGGATTTTGTAAGGTGTTAGTGAGATATGAAAATTATGAAGGAAGCAATATAAATGAAAACATAAACGCACAACAATGGTTTTAAAATGTTTTACTTGAGCTGTTTGTATTTATTTATTGTGATTGCATTTGTGCTTATTTTGATTGCAATTTGTTTAACATTTCCAATAATTAAGAAATGTACCAAGGAGTATGTATGCTCGCCTCCACCGGGCAGGGGGTAGTTAATCCATTTCATGATTTCACTTTTACTGAACATCTTTTAATGAAGCAGAAGTTTTGTAATCTGGAATGTCTACATGCATCTTGCTAACATATTTCTATTGTTTGTGACACAGAGTTCAAGAAGCTGAGACTGTCTCGGGGCTGTTCTGGACTGGTAGAGGTTTTCTACAATGGCACCTGGGGCAGCGTCTGCTATAACGGCATGAATAAAAACACAGTTAAGATGATATGCCGTGAGGTCGACTGTGGAGAGAGTTCTGAAATATCAATGCCACTTCCAGCATTTAGCACTGCGCGCAAGTGGCTTGATAATGTTAAATGCAGAGGGCATGACTCTACACTGTGGAAGTGTCCATCTTCACCCTGGGGTCAAAACAACTGCTGGGACAATGAGGTGGCTCAGATTGACTGCAAAGGTAAAGATTTCTCTCTGTTTCTCTTCTGCTGCTGACCTAATGGCTCAGCAGCTAAACAGCCACCCGAAAGACCACAGCTTTAAATCCTGTTCCAGTGATAACCGGAACATGCCTCCCCGAACACCAGCAATACAACGTGAAGTTGTGTTATTGGAGGCACTGCTCTTTCTAAGAGGGGTCTAGTTGATGTCTCCAACCCTAGAGCAGCAGATACTGAGCCCTGACCAAACTTACTGTAATACCCACCACACTGGAGAGGCCAGAGCAGGGCTGTGCTCAGCTATAGTGTTATTTGTTAATTGATTTAGTTATTTAATCAGAATTAATGCACTACGTATTCCAGCTTGTAAACTCATTCCTTCAGTATGAGTTTACAAGATGAAACTTTAGGGATACAAGTTGGCATACTGCACCTGTGAGCTTCCCTGTGGACATGGCTCCACTATACTCACCACCAAGAGACACAAAACATACCCATGCTTTAGCAGTGTGAATAAAACACAATTTTGTTGTTTGTTTTTAGCAGTGGAAAAGAAGCCAACTGTCTCCAGCATACCCAAGAACTGCTCTGAAGACCTCACTCAGGAGCACTGCTCAGGTGGGTTTGTATTTCATTGACTTGACCCTTGAGAATTATTAGATTCATTCTAACTGATATCACACATAGAAATGTCCAATTGTAAATGTAATGCATACAATTAGTCATTTTACAGAGACATACTGTATTAAGTACAGGTAGGGAAGGGTATCCAAACATGTCAAAGATGTCTTATTCCTACACAGTTGTGAATTGTTACCTGTTTACCATTCATTTGAGCCAAATTTGTAATTTTCTGCTGCAGTGCTGATTAAAATTAGCGATCTCATAGTTTCCAATAGTAAAGAGACTACAAAGCAGGACAACTTATAACAGACCTTAAGGGAAAGGTATGTGTCTTTTTTTCAGTGAACAATGGAACAGTGCATTCCTAGATGTGAATACCAAGCCTACCTCTAATAGTCACACAGCAGCCTCTGTGCTGAACTGATTCAGTAAGCCCTGCTGTTTTATTCCAGAGCCAGCAGAGCTGAGGCTAGCTGGAAGCTCAAGTCCCTGCTCCGGACGGGTGGAGGTGCGGTTCTGAGGGGTCCTGGGGACAGTCTGCGGCGACTCCTGGGACCTGAAGGACGCCCAGGTGGTCTGCAGACAAGTAGGCTGTGGGGCAGCAGAGAGTGCAGGGAGGGGTGAGGCTACGTTTGAACAAGGGAATGGCACCATCTGGCTGGACGAGGTGAACTGCAGGGGCAGCGAGATGCACCTGTGGGACTGCCGGCACTCTCCACTGGGACACAATGACTGCTACCACAAAGAGGGACGCATGGGTTACCTGTGCAGGTGAGAGAGGGGTTATCTGAGCAGGGAGATGGGGAATTAGCTGTACTGGGGAGATGCTCTGTTGTGTTAGGCAGGGAGTACTTGCTTACATTGCAAATATTAACAGTCATTTCATTTTGTTTTACAGGTGTTCCAACTACTATCAGCTCTCCATTGACAGGTAAAAGCAGCACCTTTTAAACAAATCAGACACTTCTCTCTTATACACATAAACACAAAAGCACAGCTCTAGGGGGAAATGTTTCTTATTGTGTAGCGTTCTGAATTTGGGAGTCGTGTGGATAAACGAAGGGAGGCCTCAGTAAGGTCTTTCCTATGTAAGCAATGTGAATACAGCTGTTTTGCTTTATTTACAGTACAGTACCCAACTGTTTACAGAAGTGTCTGTCTGTCTTCCTCTCCAACAGAAGCCTCTCCATCCAGGCTGCAGCCACAGAGAGACATGACCATCCCATTGATAGCCTGCATCGTGCTGGGAGCTCTGCTCTTTGTGGTGTTGGTCCTGTTAGCCGGGCAGCTGCAGCACAACAGGATGCTGAGGAGAGGTAGGGAACAAATCCCTTTAAAGAGACGCAAGTTCAGGAAGGTGACACACTCAGGTCCTAGTGCGCTGTTCTAGGATTGTATTCAGTAATGCCCTACACCAGCATTTTAAATCTGCAGTGCTTTCCAGACAACACAAATGCACTACCCAGATCCTTTATATTGTTCTGTGCATCTCAGATGACAATTTATAAATCATTCTCTTTTATTAATGATCTGGTTAGAGAAAAAGCTGGTCTTGAACCACATGTGCGATACCAGCCTGCTGCAGTAGGGGCAGCAGAGGACACAATCTTGACAAGATCTGTCATTAATTAAAGAGCTGTTAAAACTGCAGTTTTAAATAAAGAAAAGAAATGGTGTTCTTGCACTGTGGATCACTGAAGGCTGTGCTGTTCAGTACAGTGTGTGCAGAGCTGTGTCACTGTGAATGAGAGCCTGTTTCCTCCCATAGGGATTGCTGAGGAGGAGCTTGACCCCTTCCATGAAGCCGTTTACGAGGAGATTGAGTACAAACTGGCCAGACAGGGAACCTATGATGCGCCCAGGAGAGGTGAGTAAGAGGGGAGGGGGAGTGGAGAAAGAGAGAGCCAACACACACATCACACTGCCACACAATCCACAAACATGACTCAAAGCAGCAGACTTGTAAACCTCTCATCACAGGAAACACTACAAAGAGTGCGAGACAGACAGGAACAGAGCAGCAAACAGTAGATAATATGTAGTTACTTAGGGTGTAGATCACAAAACCACTGTTTAATTTCCTATCCTGAATTCAGTAATCCAAACATTGAACAACAGCTACAATAGTAGTCAGTGTGCAACAAGTAGCAGGTAGTGAATTTGCAGAGTGAAAGCAGGCAGCACTAACCCTGTCTCCTGTTCCAGGGAGTTTCCTTTCTGATGAGCTGCCCTCTGACTACGATGATGTGGAGGACAGTGAGGGGAACCCCATCCCAGGTAAGGGGGCTGTGTTACAAACCTATGAAGAAACAATTATCTCACCTGTATCACCGATTCTGTTCTCTGTCTGGTTTAGGTGAAGCAGTGCTCTCTCTGGTCTGTAACACTAATGCTGTTCTCTGTCTCTTTTAGGTGAATCGATGCCCTCTCTGGAAGGAGAGACCCAAGGGTACTATGACGATGCCATCCCTATGAACAGTAACCCCGAAGATTTATCAGGTGAGTTCTTGCAGACAAGCCCTTTAGAGGAGCCCTGCACCAAACCCAGTCTTGGAGAAAGTAAATGTATTCAATCAGGTTCCTAATTTAGCTCACGTTTGTCATATCCTCAGTCACTGCATATTGTTTGTGCAGGTAAGTCCCAGGACTGTGCAACATCCCCCGCCATGCCCGTTGAGCAGTAGAGTGGGTTTGATTCTAGGGTGCCAAGTAGTTTTTCTGCATTTGATGGGTCAGTCTTAATGTTATGTAAACAGTTTTATTTAGCACTCTGAACCCTGTAACTCTGTTAGTGGACAATATGAGGGAGTTAATATGGTGTGGGTGAAAGCAGGTCAAACTCCAGAGCTAACCTTGATTCCTGTTCCTAGGGAGTTTCCATTCTGACGAACTTCCCTCTGGCTACTATGATGTGGAGGACAGTGAGGGAACCCCATCCAAGGTAAGGGGGACTGGAGTCTATAGTGGGGAGGGATTGGGATGGCCCCTCAGATATCCTGCCCCACATCAGCAAAGCACACCCTACTGCCCCAGGGGCAGCACGCTGTGGGGAGCCTGTAACTGCCCCACCCCTACGCAGGTGTCACTACCAGGCAGTGGAGTTTGAGAAGTTCTGAATCTCTCAGAAACCACCCATGGCACTCTAATCACACCCATTGCTTCAACCAATCCCTGACCCCAGATCTGTGTGAACCCTCCCACTGCGTAAAACCCAACCAGTCCCTGATTGTGTGTGTCTCTCTTTGGCAGGTTTTCCCCTCACTCCCCTGGAGAGGAGAATGCCCGGCCACACTGCCCCCCGAAGAAGGACCCGCTGCACCTGACAGGACTGACTACGATGATGTTGGGGAGGAGTCTCCAGGAGAGGGGTGGGGCGCTGTGAGGCTGGCAGTGTGTCTGGAGGAGAATAGAGGGGCAGCTGGAGCCCCTAGAGTTCTAGAGCTGTAAGAGCGCCATTAACTGTAAACCTGCCAGTTTCACTGCAGTTCCAGCCTTTCTCTGGGATTTCACTGTGAAACTCCATTGGCTGAATATTTAGCAGGCTTCTCATAAAAGTGCTTCATGTCAAATATGAATGTTTCCCTTTATGCTGCAAAATTGCATCTTGTTACAAACAAGCATCAAATTAGGAAACCATGTCTTGAATGCTAATTGAACGTTGAAAGAAACTAAGAAATTATATTTTCCCAAGAAAAATCATCAAATTATGATTGTTGCAAAGCAACCTCAAAGATCAGTATTTTTTTTATATATATATTTTTTTAAATCACTGTTTCTGGCTACCAAAGTAACTGAAACAGTTCAAAATGTAACTAATAGCCATTGGGTGGGTTTTGGGGAAACACATTGTTATATCAATGGTTTTTGTGTGCACCCCCATCACAATTATGAAGGTATATACAGATTTCCAAATTTAAAGGAAATTAAACTTGCAGTCTGCTGTGTGTGTATTTTGTGTCCGTTTTTTCTAGCAATGTCTCTTCTGGTCAGGTTTTCTTTTAAATCCAGTCCATAGTCTTTAAATACAGATTGTGTTTTAATAGGGGTCTGTGTTCCCTCTTTCAGCCTGTAATTCTGGTGGTGTGCAGTTTCAAAGGGGATCTGGTTTGAAAATGGATTGTTTTGAAATTTCGTTGTAAAGTTTGGATTTACAGAATTCCTGGAGCCCAACTCTTGACAGTTACCCTGTTTGTAATTCATTTGGAGCTAGGTGTGCAGATAAAAATGATTTCTATATTAAAATGTTAGTTTTTTTTTTTTTATTTGAATATATGTATTCTGTTTTAATGTACCATTTCTAAGCGTATAGCATTTCTTGCAGAGTGTGCAATGGCTTGATGGCTGTATTCTATTTTTAAACAATAAAAATGGTGGATGGCATGTGTTTTTGTTGCAAAAATGGTTAATGTAATACACAGAGAATGTATTCAAGGTTCCTTTAACTGTACTTACTATGTATGTGCAACAGCCTGCAAAAAAAGTCTGCATTGTCACAAAAAATAACTGGCCAAAGGTTTTGCATCGTCCTATAGAATTAACTCCTTTTGCTTCAGAAAGTCGAATGAAACCTGCTGAATAATGTTATGTTGACATATTGACTTACATACCGCTTTGTTGTTTTCAATATGCTCAAGTCTCAGTTCTAAAATTCAAGGTGATGCAAAACCTTTGACCATAGCTGTACATTCACTGAGCAAGTTTCACCGATACCTCTTTCCCTGACAGAACATTTTATGAGACAACCTCTCTTGTTGAACACTTTATTACCGGAGCTCTGGCATAACTGGCTGACCCGCTGAATTACCAACTGAAGAATCGAGGGTGCAGCTTTAAAGATACAAACTTGAGTATTCACTGGCCCTTCCTATGTTAAACACACAACAGGCTAAATATTTCCTCAGGTATGGTGACACGTCATAACCCTCGGTCTCTGGTCACGTGGGAAAGCAGTTTTGATTTCACTGGGAGACTAATCTTGTGAGATTAAGAGGAAGCAAGATTTCAATTAAAAAAAATGTCAGCTCTGAAGATGTAACAGCATTTCTAAATGCATACTATGACCTTTATTGCAATATAATTTATTAGTATACAGTTATTTGTAAACGAGCAGGAAACAGTGCAGACAAATGTTTTTGTTTTGTTTTTTTAATATCCACAAGCTACTGTTTCTCAAAGGGTTTTCTGTCCGGCTAGATGAATATTGAATGCTTTTCAGTTATGATTACACAAAGATTTGAACAGAACAATGTAAAGCTGCATTTTGTTTTTCCTGCGGCAAAGCAGGAGAAAAAACACTCTACGTTGGCAACCAAAATCTAAACTCAAGGATCCACCTGTTTATCTTATTTTATATGCTATATTCCTAGGAAAATGCATGCATTAAATGATGTATTTTATAAACACAGCAGGTGAGTGTTTAATATGTTTAAGACACAAAATAATGAATTACCTTGACAAAGCAGACATTTCTTTTGAGTATAGTTTGACACACGTGGACATATAAAGGTGAGCTTTATGAAAATCTAAAGCCTTACATATAGATGGAATACACACCTTTACTATAGACAAGCTCTTAGGTATATTTTAGGAAATGTAAACGTTACAGCAGACATTGTACAAGTCAGATATTAGAAAGAGATAGCAAGGCTGCCTTGGTGTCTAGATTAGTAATGATAAACACAGAGTGGTTAAGTGCTTGCACACACGATGCCTAACACGACAGTCGCCTCAAGACATATTAATAAATTAATGAATTGTCTTTTTTGCATTCATTACCGTGTACCTATCACATTAATAAATGGAAACAGCATTAATTATATGCAAACTTTCTTCTTGAAGTGGCATTTTGGATCCCGGGAACTAAAATATTCCTTTTTATGAAAAAATAAACGACTTCAGAGAAACAAGATTTCAAATCGGTTTTGAATGCTAATGTGAACAAAAAAAAAACACATCGCTGCCCGATTGAAGGATGTCATCTCGCACGACCGAGACCAAGTGCATTGCAAGTAACAACAATGCCAGCTTTGAGAGCTTTGCAATTACAATGTTCTTGCTAACGCTCAGTCCACATGCGTTTGTGTCCCTGTGAAAGTGCTTCGTTGGGCTGCTTTTATTCTCTGCGATGCTACCTTTCCTCGAGGCAAACTGTGCTCTTAATAAGCAGGTATACTTCATAAAGGCTCTAGATGAGTTTTATGAAGGTGGTCCTAGATCTACAGCTATGGCCGAAAGTTTAGCATCACCCTATAAAATTAACCAATTTTGATTCATAATGTCGAATGAAATCTGCTGAATAATGTTACGGTAACCTATTGAATGACATAGCGTGTTGTAGTTTTCCATATACTTATTGAAAAAAATGACAAATTGAAAAATGTGACATTTTGAAATCTAACAGTACTACTATTTTTCCGGTAGACTTTATTTGCGATATCATTTTGTTGTTTCTTTGATTACATGATGTTAAATAAAATATCGAAATGATGTTCATAAAGTTGTATTTTTTTTATTTTGAATTATGTCTCAACCCCCCGAATTTGAGGTGATGCAACACTTTTGGCTGTAGCTGTAGGCGTGTTGTGCCGCTCTGGAGCTGCATACAAAGGGTGGTTATACAATGTAACACTTGCAAGGATGGTGGGTGAAGCCAAAACAAAAAAACACAGAGCAATGAAAATTGGACAACCAACGGTGGATCATAAGAGTGATTAGCGGCTGTCGAACATTTTCTAGCAAACTTTCTTTGAGGTACTTGGGTCTCCCGTCACACACTGTAAGTGCAAAAAGCAAATTACTAATTATATCATTAAAAATACACCAAGATCTTTAATTTTACTCTTCTGTAAATTTCCACAGCAGTGCTAAGTCTATGAAGCCGTTGTAATACCTAATCCTGTATCTCTACTTCTCTATGCCCTGTCCGTCACACAGCAGAGCCTTGTCTGTACAGGGTCAAGGGATCAAAAGCTGTATTGCATTTGCAGACATGCCTGTACTGTAGGATGCTTTCAACACGTAAGATACACACCAGGTTATATAGGCCAAACGTAAAACCAATACAATTAGTTTTTTCTTTCTTAAAAGGCCAGTGGCCTAACCCTGTGAATTCTAATAAAACTCTCTAACTGGCATTTCAACCCTACAAAACACACTTCGGACTCCATTGTTTACCAGCACTGTAGATGATCCTGAAGGTGTGATGTACGGCACCTGCCAGCAGGGGGGGTGCTACATCACAATTCCATACAAACAAGCTCACAAGTCAATTAATTGGAAGGCATTCTTGTAATAAGTGTTAGTGTGCTGCTGTTCTATTTCTTTGAAATATTTTGGGTATTTGAATTCCAATGGTGTTGCTGGACAACACAATAAATAAAATAGGAGTTACAAACCCCCTTTTCTGCCATGTATGGGCAGGATAAGGTTACCATAAGGTCAGTGGAATCAAACAGCTTTAAAGCAATGGCAAAACTAAGGTCTAGTGGCCACCAAACCATTCTAAAGTCAAATATGAGCCTAGTTATTATGCTCATGAAGCTAAGGGGAACCCTCACATTGGTTTCTTTGACACACTCCTATTGGATGATTACCTCTTTGATAATGCCCATTTTAAATATTTTTAAGAAAAGGTGATTTTATAAATGTCCCCTCCCTGCTGACATTAAGACGGCCTGAGCAGTAGGTCTGAGCTGCGGAGAGCCCATTCCCTTTGTATAATGGGGGGGAGAGGTGATGGCCAGAAAGGCATCCTCCCTTAGTGGAGCGCAGTTGGCTACAGAACTCCTGGCGACTGTCCCTGTTGGTGGAAATGGGGGGTGAGGCTGGGGTCAGGACTGGTGGTAAGTATAGAGGCAGGTATGCTGTTTGGAGGAAAAAATGAAGGTACAAGCCCCTTTCACACTAACGCTCCTACCCGGGTCCCAACCTGGGTTCTGGCTACCCGGATCACAATACCACGAACCCTGGGTCGGCAGCAACTCACCTCAGGATGTGGGTCGACACACTTTGACCCGGGTTCAGCGAGACAAAATGCATGATGGCTGTTCGTAATCCGACGAAGCAACAAACAGCCACGCCTGCATGAAGGTTTCACTTCCGCAAGCAACATTTCTGTTTATTCTGTTGAGCAATATTTTTGTTGATTGAGACACCCCATGAGCCAGATTGCAGCAGGGATGAACATTTGGGCCGACGAAATCAATCCAGAGAAGCTTGGATGGAAGCTGCTTCTTGGGCATTGCGTGCATGCATTTACTTGCTTCTGTCACCCAGGTCCACCCTGCTTCTTCAAAAACCAGTGTGAAATCACGTAGCCCACCCGCGTGACACCAGGTCACAACCTGGACAGAGCATGCCAGTGTGAAAGAGGCTTTAATGTACTAGGGAACAGTGATTGCAGACATCAATTTAACATACAACTGTGTATAAAACATGAAAGTAAGCATTTTTTCTTTAAAGAAAAATAATAAAATAATAGTTAATAAGCAAATATCTTTAAATAGCACCAGCCAACACAGCAGAATTTTATATACTTATGGTTCAATTCTGAGGTTCTGTAAGTCCCCTCTGTTTAGATGTTGTCACTACAGATTGGGAGCTTACAGCCTCATCTTCACACCAGCCCGAGACCAAGAGCTGCGCCGACTCTGTGGTTTGTACAGAATCTGAAAAACAAGCAGCTGTGTGACGTGAAGCTGTGGTCGTCTGTGTGCTGAAGCTGATAACTGCTGCACAGGGTAACAGCACAGGGAGACAGTGTAATGAGAGTATTAGTGCTTGACAAGATGCAGAGAGCTGAGAATGGGATCTTTTAGTTCTCAAGAAGGTACAGTGCTGGTGATGTATATGGAGTGCTTTAATGCTCATTAAGATCCTGTAGACCCTTATACAAATATTATAATAGGAATCATTAAACTATGAATGAAAAGCAATGGGGAACTGTATTTTCAATGGTAACAAGATACACCTCAATTTCCCAATGGGACATTTTTACCATGTATAATTATTAACTATCAGACATACAGTAATGTTCCAAAACCAATGCATTTACCAGTGGTATACTGTACCATTATAACATTGCTTTGGCAAACCAAGCTCTCTGATTGGTTGAAAGGCCTGTACAAATCTCCTAACAATGCAGAGGTGAGGAGGCAGGTCCAAGGGCGCTTAACCTATAAGAAGATCAAAGTGAATCTGTTAACAACTGTGAAAAGTGTAGCACCGCCATCTGGTTTTCTCACTGCTGGTATTGTAGGCTTTAATAGTATTAGTTATACTGCCCCACTTCTATACAAATTCCTAATCCGTACATAACACAGAATACCTACTGAGTACAGGATCTGTAAATGCTGCCAAAACCACACTGTGTGTCAGAATAGGGCTCTAACCACAGCCTGCTATTCAGAAGTCATCGACTTGAAACAGAAACAGTGGCATGTAGCTATCGATAGTTTATTCATTTGATGTGGATTCTCATTACACTGTGCACTTGTAGTGGAGCATTTGCTATGTAGGGGAGTTAAGTTTCAGTCTTTAAATGTATTATTTGCATATGTGGCCCATTGCTGACAAGACTGAAGAAAGAAACGGCTGCAGCTGAGAGCACTTGCCAGAGGAAGCAGGAAAAACCTTCTTTACGTTTATTTTATATTTGTAAAAAAAAAAAATGAGGGAAACTTTCTTTTCAACAAGCATTTTTGTTTTTTCACAATGATTAATTAGGCTTTAAAAAATACATCTAGATTTTAAATGTTACATAATAAAAATAAGGGTGATGTTAATCTGGTTTAAGAAGATATTTATAAAAATATGAAAATGCGATTTTTTTTGTTAAACAGATTAATATCAGCCCCTGTGGTATCACACCTGCCCTGCTTTCCTTCACTTTCTCTGTCTCTCACTCCTGATATATTGAGATGTTGTGGTACTTTGCTTTGCAAAGCTTTTGATGTCAAAATTCTTGCATGCTTGCAACCCTAACCTCGTTCACATCTAGGTTATTTTAGACGAGACCCACCACGGCGATGAGTTTAGAGATTGTTTGCGGAATAAATACTTCATTTGCACATTATTTTTGTATCATTTTGCAAAATGAACCCTTGACATCCCTTTCACTCATTTCTGGATGTTTGCATTGTTTAGACTTTGCAATATTCTTAAAGGACTCGGATGTACCGGTAAGGTCTTAAAGGAATTGGATGTGAGGAAACTAAACAAACAAAATATGACAAGTTAGAAGGAAAGAAAAAAAGATAAAGCTGCAGAATTTTTAAAAAGTATTGATTTGCAGTGAACATGTTCAGTAAAGCAAAAACTGAAAGTGATGCTTCAATAAAGGCAAGTTATGTTGTATTGGAGTTTATTGCGCAATCGTCAAAGCCTTTTTCAGAGGGTGCTTTTTGTAAAAACCAAGGGCCCAATATTGATCATGGGCAAGGCACTAAAATTAAGGCACAGGTTGTTACAGACCACCCAGGTGACCCGCATTTCCGGTCAGAACCGCAGACCCAGGCCCGCCACAGTCATTCACACTTGTGTGTAAGATCACTGTTTGGGCAAGGCAAAAAATTGAAGTTTGTCATTATCAACATGTGATTGTATGTTCATTTTATTCATTGATGGGTTCTTAATTTGCCTAAGGGGTGATAAGTGGGAGCAAACAGGCACAATCAGACTTGTGTAATGTGATTCATGGGAGCCTGCAGAGTCTGCTGAATCTGTAGCAGCTGCGGCCTCCAGACTCGGGGTTTCAATGTCAGCATTTTTACCTGATTTCTTTTTTCATCTTTCCTTTCCATTTATTACAATGAAAATACTGTCTCAAGAAATGGACTGTCAGTCAGTAATCTGGAACGCGGGAATACCTGTCCATGCCTGAATTCCGAGATCACTTTTTCCTTCAAAAGGCTTCACTGGACTTGCCTGACCTCAGCACCATGTTACTGGATCCTCAGCTGATGCACTATCCTTGCACTATTGCACTACAATTAGGTCATTGTAGATACAAATGGTCTTAATCCTAAATTGTTTCTTCTTATCTCATAGTGCATTCTAGTTGTAGTTGCACTTACTGTAATCTACACTGTATTTAAATATTGTATTAGCACTGTAACCTTGCATTGCCAAATAAACTAATAATAATAATAATAATAATAATAATAATAATAATAATAATAATAATAATAATAATATAATAATAATAATAATAATAATACCTCTGGTACTTTATGTATTTTCTCTTTACTGCTTTGTAATCAGTGACTTTTTAATTTTTTTTTTCATTTCTCTATACAGGCAAAAATATAAACGCATTAGAGCCCTTCCAAGCACCACGTGATGTGGATGTGACAGACGCCTGTGAGAGATGCCATTTTAGAGGAGGAAGGCTGATAATTCTACCAGCAGTAAACTGAATAAAGAGATTCTGCAGTGAAAAGCTTTTACTGCTTGAGCCACTAGGGGACATGCTGCTCCTCATTAAAAGTTTTGTTTCGTGCCATGCGGGCTTCTGAATAGCAGGCTGTGGTTAGAGCCCTATTCTGACACACAGTGTGGTTTTGGCAGCATTTACAGATCCTGTACTCAGTAGGTATTCTGTGTTATGTACGGATTAGAATTCGTATAGCAGTGGGCAGTATAACTAATACTATTAAAGCCTACAATACCAGAAGTGAGAAACCAGAGGGCCCCTTTACACTTTTCAAAGTTGTTAACAGATTCACTTTGATCTTCTTATAGGTTAAGCGCCCCTTCGGGCCTGCCTCCTCAGCTCTGCATTGTTAGGAGAGTGGTACATGCCTTTCAGCCAATCAGAGAGCTTGGGTTTCCAAAGTAATGTTATAATGGCACAGTATATCACTGGTAAATGCATTGGTTTTTGGAGCATTACAGTATGTATGATAGTTAATATTATACATAGTACATTTCCCAATGGGAAATTGAGGTGTATCTTGTTACCATTGAAAATACAGTTCCCCATTGCTTTTCATTCATAGTTTAATGATTCCTATTATAATATTTGTATAAGGCTCTGCAGGATCGTAATGAGCATTAAAGCACTCCATATACATCACCCAGCGCTGTACCTTCATGAGAACTAAAACATCCCATTTTCAGCTCTCTGCAACTTGTCAAGCACTAATACTCTCATTACACTGTCTCCCTGTGCTGTTACCCTGTGCAGCAGTTATCAGCAGCTTCAGCACACAGACGACCACAGCTTCACGTCACATAGCTGCTTGTGAAGATGAGAGCTGTAAGCTCCCAATCTGTAGTGACAAGATCTAAGGAGAGGGACTTACAGAACCTCAGAATTGCCTGCCTCTATACTTCCCAGCTGTTCTTACCCAAGATTTACCCCATTTCTGCCAAATAGGAACAGTCACCATGGCGTAGACCAGATCAGATAAGTAATTTTTTTCTTAATTATTGCAATGTCAGCCTTGGTACCAAACAAGTAACAGAAACTACTGCCTATATAACCTGGTGTGTATCTTACATGTTGAAAGCATCCTACAGTACAGGCATGTCTGCAAATGCAATACAGCTTTTGATCCCGCCCCGGCCCTGTACAGACAAGGCTCTGCTGTGTGACGGACAGGGCATAGAGAAGTAGGGATACAGAATTGGGTATTACAACGGCTTCATAGACTTAGCACTGCTGTGGAAATCCTAGGTTTCAATCACACAAAAACAGAAGACATCCCAGAAGAGATATGCAATGCAAGAGTATCGAAAACCAGGCCTTTAGGCAGAGTGAAGCCTGGCTGGGGTCCGAACCCAGAGCTCAGAGATAACTACTAAGTTCCTTGCTCTCTGCACCCAGCTTTCTCAAGCTTTTCATAAACACAATTTTTAAAAAATGTTTTTTTTTTTTGTCTAACTTTCAGATCTCTCCCCCTTTCTTCCGTATCGTGTGTTTCATCACCTCTGGGCGGTCTGGGAGGAAACAGTGATGTATTAGCGATATATATGGATCGAACTTAAAAGAGCCCTCTGATTTGTCAACACACCTGTTTGAAATCTTCCTGTTTTCTGTCTCAAAAAGGCCATGCTGAGTGTGATTGGTGGGGTGGGGGGGGCTGTGTTTCTGCTGGTGTTGTGGGGCGTTGAGCACCCTCTCAGTTGCTGTGTTGGCTCAGGGGGGTAAGCACAGGTCTTGACTTCGCTCAGAGGAGGGTTCATCTGTCCTAATAACAATGGAGAGCTGCATGCCCATCTTCTGTCTCACTGTCCTGCTTCTGCACTCACCAGCCAGTAAGTTCCACGCTGTTATTTCTTTACAGCTTTTTAATGAAGTCGGTTATTTATTCTGAGACAGGGAGTCCGGTTCAGTGGTCCAGGGACTGAGTGACTTGGTGGGTAGAACTGCCCATTAGGATGCTTTCCTTTCAAGGCTGTTTTTATTGATTGATTTATTGAGTTTGTTAACTGGGATAAACTGTAGAGGTATAGATTCTGGAGGCTGGGTTCCACCTGCAAACCTGCCTAAACCCAGCCTAGGTGAGGGATACTGGTGTTCAGGTGTAACTTCTCAATGCAGTAAAATGGGATCTAAAATACTGAGTATATCTTGTGCAAGTTGAATTTGTTTCACTGTAAAGAAAGTCCCTGCTCAAGCACAGTGTATTTCCAGCTGTGTTGCATTGCAGAAATAACACTTCATGGTGCCTCGGCTGTGTCTGCTGGTGAGCCTGCAACTTCACAAAGATGTAACTTCTAGATTATAGTGTGTTAATCTACCAGAATAGTCAGGCAGTGCTGCTGTTGAACTGAAGAACAAGTTGTACTGCAGCAGTTTAAAATGTTAAAAATTGAATTGTAACATTGAGACCAATTTGTTTAAGCTGAATTGTATCTGATGCTCCTGTAATTGAAGTGGTCTATTATTAAGTTGTATTTATTATTATTATTATTATTATTATTATTATTATTATTTTACATGGTGAATGATCATTTTATTATAAACTTCAGTGTTTTACAGTCTTATTATTCACGGTGCTGGCGCACGACCCGTCTACATTATGTCTTATGGTGTTCATTTGTATATCTTGTATTGCTGAAATTTCCTCACTGCTTTTGTGTATTGATTTGTTTTGTTGATTTTGTTCCATCCCAGTGAGATTTGTCTGATTGGTAACATTTTGAAATCAATCAAAACCGTGTGATCAGATACAGTACTGGAGCAGGAAAAAACAGGGCTCCTCTGCTCATGTTTGCCTGTGCCCTGGTTATTCAGTGTGTGTTTGTGATTGATAGATAGCTGTTTAATTTTATGACGGACAAGGTCAAGTTTAATTGACACGCTGGATGAGATAAAAAAAATGTTTTAAGGGATCTTACACATCCATCTAATTACGTAATTCTCTCTTTCAAATCTGGCATGTGTAATGTGCAGTGTAATCTTGTGTGCTTGTATATCAGTGATCTCGGAGCTGCTGGTTTTATTCACCCAGGTGCAGATGTTGGGTTTATTTCTAGCAGAGAGCTGTGTCAGGGTTCTTAATCATCAATGTGGAAGAATAATATTTGAAATGTACAGGAAATATTTAAATGATTTAACAAAAATTATTTAAACATTATACTGATGAAAAACATACTGATCTTGATAGGAAATGTTCCTGGGGCTAAGATGGGTCTATGAAACGTCTATGTCATTTTCAACATGATGATTCATTGTATTAAGTATTGATTTAAGTAAATCAAATAATAAGGAAGATGAAATAAAAATATACTTGTATAAAATATTAAAATTTTTAAAATCAACAGATTTTTTTAAATGATTGAATAAAAAATTGAATATCACAATACAAATTTATTTTTTCAACCATAGTTTTGATTAAAATAGAATGCATTCTTCGAATCTCGATGTAACAAGGATAACCTTGGCATCAAGTTGTTCGTGCACACACAGCAGCTGTTTTTTATTATTTAAAATATGCGTTTATTATTTGTGAGGGAACTTTATTCAGTCATTTATAGATGAAATCTAATGTGGATCTGTAAAACTGCATTTAATTATAAGAACAAAATAATTAAATAATAATAATAATAATAATAATGTAATATTATTAGCACACATTGCACCGTTACAGTACCTATTTAATAATTATTATTATTATTAATGTTGTTGTTGTTTATTATTTATCCACAACAGATTTTCTATTAAGACAGAATAAGTTTACTTTACAAATCCCTGCTCATATAATGTTAAATAAAAAACGCATTGAAAAATAACGCACGGTGAAAAGCCAGGTGCTGTGTTAAAAACGAACAACAGCATTCTATTTTAATCGTAACATTACGATTTTTGCATTTGTAAATGTGAAAACAAAACTATTCAATCATTTAGAAATGAAATTGTTTTGGGAATATTTAATATTTTTATTTTTTATGTATTATTATTTGTTTTATTTTAAATTATTACTAATACCTACCTGAATCATTTTATGAAAATGACATTGAGATCTCTATTAACCCATCTTTCCTCTGTCATTTTTAGTATAAACTGATCCATCAAGACATAAATGTTTAAATAATGTTTTGTTAAATTTTAAACATTTCCTGTACATTTCAAATATTATTCTTCCACATTGATGATTAAGAACCTGACACAGCTCTCTGCTAGAAATAAACCCAACATCTGCACTGGGTGAATAAAACCAGCAGCTCCGAGATCACTGATATACAAGCACACAAAAGATTACACTGCACATTACACATGCGATATTTGAAAGAAATTACGTACTTCTGGATGTGTAAGATCCGTTAAAACATTTTTTTTATCTCATCCAGCGTGTCGATTAAACGACCTTGTCCGTCATAAAATGAAACATCATCTATCAATCACAAACACACTGAATAACCAGGGGCATGAGCAAACATGAGCAAGGGCCCTGTTTTCAGCTCCAGTACTGTATCTCATCACGGTTTTTTTGTTTTCAAAATGCCAACAATCAGACAAATCTCACTGGGATGCAACTAAATCAACAAAACAAATCAATACACAAAAAGCGACAATTTGAGGAACGGTGAAAAATTGCATCAATACAAGATATACAAATAGACACACCATAAACATAATGTGTAGACGGGTCATGCCAGCACCGTGAATAATAAGACGTAAAAAACTGAGTTTATAATAAAATGATCATTCACCATGTAAAATATAATCATAATAATAATAATAATAATAATAATAATAATAATAATAATAATAATAGTGAATATGCCTGTATAATAATCTCTGTCTCATAAAGTAAATGCGGTTTTACAGATCCCCAACAGATTTCATCTATAATGATTGAATAAAGGTTGACTTCACATATGCAAATACAAAATCGTGCAGTTAAAATAGAATGCATTCTTTGAAACTCGTTAACAATTACGGCTCGTGCGTTTTTTTTATTTTATTTATTTTGTTTTATTATTGAAATTATGTGAAATTATGTATGAATAAAGTAAACTGATCAGTCATTTTAAAATGAAAATCTATTGTGGATCTGCATTTTACATTATGAGAGAGACAGAGATTATTATACAATGTATGTTTATGCTATTATTATTATTATTATTATTATTATTATTATTATTATTATTATTATTATTATTATTGATCTAATTAACATTTGCTAATTATAATACTGAATATGAAAACAACCAAAACAAATCTTTGCTTTTGCTTCAAATACATTCTTATATTGGTATATCTACATTAAAACATTGTGAAATGTTGCCCAGGTACAGCTAATTTGAAACTTCAACTGACTTGAAGAAATTGTGGGCTAGCTAATCTGACTCGCTGATAAAAATACAATTTGGCAAGATTTTCAACAGCTTTTACAACTTAAAAAAAAAACAAACAAACACAACAATTATGAATTATTTCAATTATTTTTAAATTG
>CM072698.1:3529014-3578203 GCA_036884735.1 Huso huso
GTTGGTGGTTTAGCTTTTTTTTTTGTAGAAAAACCCAAACGTAGCTGTCTTTTTTGCCATTTTAACAGGGCTGTAAAATTACCTGTTTTAATACATATATTTCGCTGACTGAAAAAGTGAGTGTCTCACACGAGAACAAATATAACGGTGAAGGGTCTTAGATACTCTTTGTTATGTTATTATGTTTGAAAGTTTGAAATAAACTGCGATTTTAAATAATAAACCCTGACAACAGTGGCGAGCCAGGATTTTTTTTCGGGAGAGGGTGGCAATGGTAACTTTTTAAGGTGAATAGTCACAGTGGTGAAATTGGCAACCTGATTTCTTATTAGTGCATTGACGTTTTATTTTCGAAAAATAAAGAACTTTTTTTTTTTAACAGAAGATCCAATAACCAAATACACTGTTGTGCAAAAAAAAAAAGATTCGGTTAGAACACCACTTCCGATTAAAAACAAAAAGGAAATACAAAGCAAAGGACTTGAACTTTTAACATGCGCATCAGATTTCAATTTCACATTATGATAATAAATAAAAATAACTATATAGAATTTCATTCGTACTTATGGTTGTTCATTTCACATTTGGTGTTCAAAGCAAAGCAAACCATTTTATTTAATTTCACAAATCCTGACTAATGTAATTACTGTTTGACTGACGCAGGACTGCCGATGGTACCTAATCTTCTGGAGGTTCGGGGGAGGAGGGACTTGTGCACAACAGTTGCATTAACTACATTGTATAACTACAGCGCCTGGGGGGGCGTGACCAGGCGTGCCCCCCCCTATGCGTCGCCACTGTTCTATAGGGTGATGCTAAACTTTTGGCCATAGCTGTAGATCTAGGACCACCTTCATAAAACTCCATTTAGTTCATCTAGAGCCTTTATTTAGTATACCTACTTATTAAGAGCACAGTTTGCCTCGAGGAAAGGTAGCATCGCAGAGAATAAAAGCAGCCCAACGAAGCACTTTCACAGGGACACAAACGCCTGTGGACTGAGCGCTAGCAAGAACATTGTAATTGCAAAGCTGGCATTGTTGTTACTTGCAATGCTCTTGGTCTCGGCCGTGCGAGATGACATCCTTCAATCGGGCAGCGATGTTGTGTTTTTTTTTTCACATTAGCATTCAAAACCGATTTGAAATCTTGTTTCTCTGAAGTCGTTTTTTTTTTTTTTTCTTAAAAAGCAATATTTTAGTTCCCGGGGATCCAAAATGCCACTTCAAGAAGAAAGTTTGCATATAATTAATGCTGTTTCCATTTATTAATGTGATAGGCACACGGTAATGAATGCAAAAAAGACAATTCATTAATTTATTAATATGTCATGCGGCGACTGTCGTGTTAGGCTTCATGTGTGCGCAAGCACTTAACCACTCTGTGTTTATCATTACTAATCTGGACACCAAGGCAGCCTCGCTATCTCTTTCTAATATCTGATTTGTACAATGGCTGCTGTAACGTTTACATTTCCTAAAATATACCTAAGAGCTTGTCTATAGTAAAGGTGTGTATTCCGTCTATATGTAAGGCTTTAGATTTTCATAAAGCTCACCTTTATATGTCCACGTGTGTCAAACTATACTCAAAAGAAAAAAAAACATGTTTTCATGTCTGCTTTGTCAAGGTAATTCATGATTTTGTGTCTTAAACATATTAAACACTCACCTGCTGTGTTTATAAAATACATCATTTAATACATGTGTTTTCCTAGGAATATAGCATATAAAATAAGATAAACAGGTGGATCCTTGAGTTTAGATTTTGGTTGTCAACGCAGAGTGTTTTTTCTCCTGCTTTGCCGCAGGAAAAAGAAAAGGCAACTTTATATTGTTCTGTTCAAATCTTTGTGTAATCATAACTGAAAAGCATTCAAATATTCATCTAGCCGGACAGAAAACCCTTTGAGAAACAGTAGCCAGGATATTAAAAAAAAAAAAAAAAAAACCAAAAAAACATTTGTCTGCACTGTTTCCTGCTCGTTTACAAATAACTGTATACTAATAAATTATATTGCAATAAAGATCATAGTATGCATTTAGAAGTGCTGTTACATCCTCGGATCTGACATTTTTTTTAATTGAAATCTTGCCTCTTCTCAATCTCACAAGATTAGTCTCCCAGTGAGATCAAAACTGCTTTCCCACGTGACCAGAGACCGAGGGTTATGACGTGTCACCATACCTAAGGAAATATTTAGCCTGTTGTGTATTTAACATAAGAAGGGCCAGTGAATACTCAAGTTTGTATCTTCAAAGCTGCGCCCTCGATTCTTCAGTTGGTAATTCAGTGGGTCAGCCAGTTATGCCAGAGCTCCAGTAATAAAGTGTTCAACAAGAGAGGTTGTCTCATAAAATGTTCTGTCAGGGAAAGAGGTATCGGTGAAACTTGCTCAGGGAATGTACAGCTATGGTCAAAGGTTTTGCATCACCTTGAATTTTAGAACTGAGACTTGAGTATATTGAAAACAACAAAGCGGTATGTAAGTCAATATGTCAACATAACATTATTCAGCAGGTTTCATTCGACTTTCTGAAGCAAAATGAGTTAATTCTATAGGATGATGCAAAACCTTTGGCCAGTTATTTTTTGTGACAGAGTGCAGACTTATTTTGCAGGCTGTTGCACATACATAGTAAGTACAGTTAAAGGAACCTTGAATACATTCTCCATGTATTACACTAACCATTTTTGCAACAAAAACACATGCCATCCGCCAGATGTTAAATTAGACTTTATTGTTTAAAAATAGAATACAGCCATCAAGCCATTGCACACTCTGCAAGAAATGCTATACGTTTAGAAATGGTACATTAAAACAGAATAGATATATTCAAATAATAAAAAACAAACTAACATTTTAATATAGAAATCATTTTTTATCTGCACACCTAGCTCCAAATGAATTACAAACAGGGTAACTGTCAAGAGTTGGGATACAGGAATTCTGTAAATCCAAACTTTACAACAGAATTTCAAAACAATCCATTTTCAAACTAGATCCCTTTTAACACTGCACACCACCACAATTACAGGCTGAAAGAGGGAACACAGACCCCTATTAAAACACAATCTGTATTTAAAGACTATGGACTGGATTTAAAAGAAAACCTGACCAGAAGAGACATTGCTAGAAAAAATGGACACAAAATACACAGACAGCAGACTGCCAAGCGAATTTCCTTTAAATTTGGAAATCTGTATATACCTTCATAATTGTGATGGGGGTGCACACAAAAACCATTGTTATAACAATGTGTTTCCCCAAAACCCACCCAAATGGCTATTAGTTATATTTTGAACTGTTTCAGTTACTTTGGTAGCCAGAAACAGTGATTTTTTTTTAAACATATATATAAAATACTGATCTTTGAGGTTGCTTTGCAACAATCATAATTTGATGATTTTATTTTTCTTGGGAAAATATAATTTCTTAGTTTCTTTCAACGTTCAATTAGCATTCGAGACATGGTTTCCTAATTTGATGCTTGTTTGTAACAAGATGCAATTTTGCAGCATAAAGGGAAACATTCATATTTGACATGAAGCACTTTTATGAGAAGCCTGCTAAATATTCAGCCAATGGAGTTTCACCGTGAAATCCCAGAAGGCGGCTGGAACTGCAGTGAAACTGTGGCAGGTTTACAGTTAATGGTGCTCTTACAGCTCTAGAACTCTAGGGGGCTCCAGCTGCCCCTCTATTCTCCTCCAGACACACTGCCAGCCTCACAGCGCCCCACCCTCTCCTGGAGACTCCTCCCCAACATCATCGTAGTCAGTCCTGTCAGGTGCAGCGGGTCCTTCTTCAGGGGGCAGTGCGGCCCGGTCACTCTCCTCTCCAGGGGGAGTGAGGGGAAAACCTGCCAAAGAGAGACACACACGATCAGGGATTGGTTGGGTTTACGCAGTGGGAGGGTTCACACAGATCTGGGGCCAGGGATTGGTTTAAGCAATGGGTGTGATTAGAGTGCCATGGGTGGTTTCTGAGAGATTCAGAACTTCTCAAACACCACTGCCTGGTAGTGACACCTGCTGGAAGAGGTGGGAGTGGGGCAGTTACAGGCTCCCCACAGCGTGCTGCTCCTGGGGCAGTAGGGGTGTGCTGTGCTGAAGCGGGGCAGGATATCTGAGGGGCCATCCCAATCCCTCCCCACTATAGACTCCAGTCCCCCTTACCTTGGATGGGGTTCCCCTCACTGTCCTCCACATCATAGTAGCCAGAGGGAAGTTCGTCATAATGGAAACTTCCTAGGAACAGGAATCAAGGTTAGCTCTGGAGTTTGACCTGCTTTCACCCACAGCATATTAACTCCCTCCTATTGTCCACTAACAGAGTTACAGGGTTCAGAGTGCTAAATAAAACTGTTTACATAACATTAAGACTGACCCATCAAATGCAGAAAAACTACTTGGCACCCTAGAATCAAACTCACTCTACTACTCAACGGGCATGCCGGGGGATGTTGCACAGTCCTGGGACTTACCTGCACAAACAATATGCAGTGACTGAGGGTTTGACAAACGTGAGCTAAATTAGGAACCTGATTGAATACATTTACTTTCTCCAAGACTGGGGTTGTTGCAGGGCTTCTCTACAGGGCTTGTCTGCAAGAACTCACCTGATAAATCTTCGGGGTTACTGTTCATAGGGACGGTATCGTCATAGTACCCTGGGGTCTCTCCTTCCAGAGAGGGCATCGATTCACCTAAAAGAGACAGAGAACAGCATTAGTGTTACAGACCAGAGAGAGCACTGCTTCACCTAAACGAGACAGAGAACAGAATCGGTGATACAGGTGAGAGAATTGTTTCTTCATATGTTTGTAACACAGCCGCCCCCTTACCTGGGATGGGGTTCCCCTCACTGTCCTCCACATCATCGTAGTCAGAGGGCAGCTCATCAGAAAGGAAACTCCCTGGAACAGGAGACAGGGTTAGTGCTGCCTGCTTTCACTCTGCAAATTCACTACCTGCTACTTGTTGCACACTGACTACTATTGTAGCTGTTGTTCAATGTTTGGATAGGATAGGAAATTAAACAGTGGTTTTGTGATCTACACCCTAAGTAACTACATATTATCTACTGTGTGCTGCTCTGTTCCAGCCTGTCTCCCACTCTTTGTAGTGTTTCCTGTGATGAGAGGTTTACAAGTCTGCTGCTTTGAGTCATGTTTGTGGATTGTGTGGCAGTGTGATGTGTGTGTTGGCTCTCTCTTTCTCCACTCCCCCTCCCCTCTTACTCACCTCTCCTGGGCGCATCATAGGTTCCCTGTCTGGCCAGTTTGTACTCAATCTCCTCGTAAACGGCTTCATGGAAGGGGTCAAGCTCCTCCTCAGCAATCCCTACGGGAGGAAACAGGCTCTCATTCACAGTGACACAGCTCTGCACACACTGTACTGAACAGCACAGCCTTCAGTGATCCACAGTGCAAGAACACCATTTCTTTTCTTTATTTAAAACTGCAGTTTTAACAGCTCTTTAATTAATGACAGAACTTGTCAAGATTATGACCTCTGCTGCCCCTACTGCAGCAGGCTGGTATCGCACATGTGGGTCAATACAAGCTTTTTCTCTAACCAGATCATTAGTAAAAGAAAATGATTTTTAAATTGTCATCTGAGATGCACAGAACAATGATCGCTGCTATAAAGGATCTGGGTAGTGCATTTGTTTTGTCTGGAAAGCACTGCAGATTTAAAATGCTGGTGTAGGGCATTACTGAATACAATCCTGGAACAGCGCATTAGGACCTGAGTGTGTCACCTTCCTGAGCTTGCGTCTCTTTAAAGGGATTTGTTCCCTACCTCTCCTCAGCATCCTGTTGTGCTGCAGCTGCCCGGCTAACAGGACCAACACCACAAAGAGCAGAGCTCCCAGCACGATGCAGGCTATCAATGGGATGGTCATGTCTCTCTGTGGCTGCAGCCTGGATGGAGAGGCTTCTGTTGGAGAGGAGGACAGACAGACACTTCTGTAAACAGTTGGGTACTGTACTGTAAATAAAGCAAAAAAGCTGTATTCACATTGCTTACATAGGAAAGCCCTTACTGAGGCCTCCCTTCGTTTATCCACACGACCCCCAAATTCAGAACACTACACAATAAGAAACATTTCCCCCTAGAGCTGTGCTTTTGTGTTTATGTGTATAAGAGAGAAGTGTCTGATTCGTTTAAAAGGTGCTGCTTTTACCTGTCAATGGAGAGCTGATAGTAGTTGGAACACCTGTAAAACAAAATGAAATGACTGTTAATATTTGCAATGTAAGCAAGTACTCCCTGCCTAACACAACAGAGCATCTCCCCAGTACAGCTAATTCCCCATCTCCCCTGCTCAGATAACCCCCTCTCTCACCTGCACAGGTAACCCACGCGTCCTCTTTGTGGTAGCAGTCATTGTGTCCCAGTGGAGAGTGCCGGCAGTCCCACAGGTGCATCTCGCTGCCCCTGCAGTTCACCTCGTCCAGCCAGATGGTGCCGTTCCCTTGTCCAAACGTAGCCTCACCCCTCCCTGCGCTCTCTGCTGCCCCACAGCCTACTTGTCTGCAGACCACCTGGGCGTCCTTCAGGTCCCAGGAGTCATCGCAGACTGTCCCCCAGGACCCCTCGAACCGCACCTCCACCCGTCCGGAGCAGGGACTTGAGCTTCCAGCTAGCCTCAGCTCTGCTGGCTCTGGAATAAAACAGCAGGGCTTACTGAATCAGTTCAGCACAGAGGCTGCTGTGTGATTATTAGAGGTAGGTTTGGTATTCACATCTAGGAATGCACTGTTTCATTGTTCACTTAAGGTCTCTTATAATTTGTCCTGCTTTGTAGTCTCTTTACTATTGGAAATTATGAGATCGCTAATTTTAATCAGCACTGCAGCAGAAAATTACAAATTTGGCTCATATGAATGGTAAACAGGTAATTCACAACTGTTTAGGAATAAGACATCTTTGACATGTTTGGATACCCTTCCCTACCTGTACTTAATACAGTATGTCTCTGTAAAATGACTAATTGTATGCATTACTTTTACAATTGCATATTTCTATGTGTGATATCAGTTAGAATGAATCTAATAATTCTCAAGGGTCAAGTCAATGAAATACGAACCCACCTGAGCAGTGCTCCTGAGTGAGGTCTTCAGAGCAGTTCTTGGGTATGCTGGAGACAGTTGGCTTCTTTTCCACTGCTAAAAACAAACAAAAAAATTGTGTTTTATTCACACTGCTAAAGCATGGGTATGTTTTGCATCTCTTGGTGGTGAGTATAGTGGAGACATGTCCACAGGGAAGCTCACAGGTGCAGTATGCCAACTTGTATCTCTAAAGTTTCAGCTTGTAAACTCTTACTGAAGGAATGAGTTTACAAGCTGGAATATGTAGTGCATTAATCCTGATTAAATAACTAAATCAATTAACAAATAACACTGTAGCTGAGCACAGCCCTGCTCTGGCCTCTCCAGTGTGGTGGGTATTACAGTAAGTTTGGTCAGGGCTCAGTATCTGCTCCTCTAGGGTTGGAGACATCAACTAGACCCCTCTTAGAACGAGCAGTGCCTCCAATAACACAACTTCACGTTGTATTGCTGGAGTTCGGGGAGGCATGTTCTGGTTATCACTGGAACAGGATTTAAAGCTGTGGTCTTTCGGGTGACTGTTTAGCTGCTGAGCCATTAGGTCAGCAGCAGAAGAAAAACAGAGAGAGAGATCTTTACCTTTGCAGTCAATCTCAGCCACCTCATTGTCCCAGCAGTTGTTTTGACCCCAGGGTGAAGATGGACACTGCCACAGTGTAGAGTCATGCCTTCTGCATTCAACATTATCAAGCCACTTGCGCGCACTGTTAGATGTTGAACTCTGCATTGTTATTTCAGAACTCTCTCCACAGTCGACCTCACGGCATATCATCTTAACTGTGTTTTTATCCATGCCGTTATAGCAGACGCTGCCCCAGGTGCCATTGTAGAAAACCTCTGCCAGTCCAGAACAGCCCCGAGACAGTCTCAGTTTCTTGAACTCTGTGTCACAAACAATAGAAATATGTTAGCAAGATGCATGTAGACATTCCAGATTACAAAACTTCTGCTTCATTAAAAGATGTTCAGTAAAAGTGAAATCATGAAGTGGATTAACTACCCCCTGCCCGGTGGAGGCGAGCATACATACTCCTTGGTACATTTCTTAATTATTGGAAATGTTAAACAAATTGCAATCAAAATAAGCACAAATGCAATCACAGTAAATAAATACAAACAGCTCAAGTAAAACATTTTAAAACCATTGTTGTGCGTTTATGTTTTCATTTATATTGCTTCCTTCATAACTTTCATATCTCACTAACACCTTACAAAATCCTGCTGTTAAACTGAAAGGTAAAGTCTTATCCAACTGGCCTTTTCCGTTTCTTTTAAAACCAATTACCCGTCTTCATCTATTTTACATTTATCTGGAGAAGCGCTTATTCAATTGTGAAGCAACTTGAGGATATCTAGGAGAGTCACTTTGTGTGTCAAACTTACATTATTACATGTGCATACAGTGAATGTAAATGTTTTTTTTTTTAATGAGCATAGCCTGTAGTTTCATTTCCTGTGCATGTATGAAGACACAAAATGAGTTTTGTTTATGTGATTACTTTGCTGCAGCTTTCTATTGGTACAGTTATTGAATTGAAGTGTAAGGGTATGATTCACAGAGTCATGTGTAACATATAAAGAGTCACAGTAGTAAGATGGCACAGTAGTGACTGATACATCAGCATACTAAATGAGAATTTTGCATTTATTTTTGGGGGGGCTGGCGGCGGGTTGGTTAGGTATAGTGAGTTATTGCAGTCCTGTACCTGAACACACGACTCCCGCGTCCTCCTTGTGTCTGCAGTTGTGTTGCCCCCACCCTCCTGAGGCACACCCCCACAGAGTCGTTTCGTTCCCCTGACAGCGCAGCTCGTCCAACCAGATGGGTCCGGTCCCCTGGCCGAAGGAGGCTGACACTGAGGGATTGAGTGCCGTCCCACACTGGAGCTGCTTACACACCACCTCAGCATCTGCCAGGTCCCAGGAGTCATCACAGACCGTCCCCCAGGAGCCGTTGTGATAAACCTCCACCCTCCCAGCGCAGGCACCTCCTCCCCCAACCAGCCTGAGGCCCGTGTGATCTAGGGGGACAGAATCACAAGCACACATCAATAACACAATCACTGCAGCTTAGGCATACAGAATCAGTTACCAATAATATAAATAATAACCCTCATGATAATAATAAATCAGATTTTTAAGATAAGAATCCTTGTCACAGACTTGTTTCCATGGCAGTAATGTCAGTATAGTCACATTGACATAACTTATTAACACAAGAGTTTGAATTGCACTAACCTGAGCAGAGCGTGGTCCTTCATTACTGGTGTTGCATTTACTTGGTAGAGGCCCGACTCGACCTTTATTGTGCTCATGTTTTAATGGACCTGAAGATAATAAGAGTGAGTTAGGGGGGGAATGAAACACGCCAGAGGTGAAGGAACAGCACCATTATTTACTGCATCTACAGCTTCTACATCAGTCTACAGTTTGTTATCTTGTATGTTGAATCAGTTAAAACATAAACATGGATTCAGAGTAATTCTGTTGTTTGGGCTCTGTCTGTTCTTCCACCTGGAGCAAGCTCAAAGCTATTCAGAGATTTAGCTTTTTAGAGAAATGAATAAACTCATAATGGTATTGGTGCTTTAGAACTCAGAACCAACATGGATAATTGAGAATTTAATTAAAAGTGTAAATAGCATTTCAAACTATATAAGGGTTAAATGTGAGACAGTTTGTTTTATTTGTATGCATACATATGGTTTAAAATATCATAAACTGTAAACATCTAATACACCCCAAATATTGGGGAACAGTTAATCAATACTAATGGGTATAAAAAAAATGTTGAACCTAATGTTAAATTGATTTAATTTATTCATTTGAAAAAAAAAAACTCTTAATGATGATCTCTCTACCTAGAATACAGATTCTTTACCATTCAGGATGTTAAGTTACCTATTCAATCTTCCACCCATTAAATGGTTGCACTGGAACTGAACAATTCACTTTACATCTTAGAAGAGGTTGTAGCAAAGTTTTAAGGGGTCCCCATGCAGAGATGGAGCAATTTGATATCAAATTCACTGAAAGAAAGGTAAGAATATATCATCCCGATAAATCACAGCTGGGTTTAAACCAGGCCTGTCCCGGGACTGATACAATTTTATATTCAACTGCTTGCAGAGAACTGTACTCCTGTAGGTCCAATATTCTATAATGACCGATTTCCAATGACCATCGACTGCAGCTCCATTTGTAAGAACAGTTTTCCGGCCACCTCCTTTTTTAACTAACCCTCCACCAACTTTTAAATATGTTAGCAGGGCACAGCACAAACAAACTGTCCTGTAGGACATGGGGTTTGCTTTACTCTAACAATCAATCACAAAAGGGTTGCTATGTTCTTGTAATATTGGCTGCAAGGGCATGATTGGTGTGTCTCCGTTTTTTACAGCTAATTTTATGCATCAGTATTTATTTAATTACAGACTTCTGAAGAGTGACACATCTAGAACAACTCAAACTGGACATATGATCAACAACAGGCTTGCAAAAATCCCAACATTCAGCTAGCGGTATAAAACTGGTCAATTTCTATTGAAAGTAATGGCTCCATTAACCCAATGTATAATATAAAATGCTTTATGTTATGCTAAACTTCTTGAGATTGTATTGGACATATAGAGTATGTTTATTACAGTTACCACAAATAGTATACCATGTAATTGAGGCAGGCATTTACCTCTCACAATACTAATGCAAACCTATTCCCGGACCTACATTGTCCAGGGAGAAACATTTCAAACGCTATTCAGCACCCTGAGCTTCCCTGTATTTATTACTTTCCATATGTCCTTTTGTGAGCTTCCATTAGTTGTATAGGTCTCCTTTGTGCAGTTTTAAAAGAAGCACAGAAAAATATAAATTTTCAATTTATAACAATAGCAGCAACACTAAAGAAATCTGTTTTTTATTCATTCACAATTCACAAATCAGTTTAAAGAGAAATCTGATTGAGGCCAATTAAGAGTTCCAAACCACTAAAGGATAATAGAAAAGGCTTTTTCCCTTTGCTAAGGAATTGCAAGCACCCTGTGTCAGGAGAATGCAAAGTGTGGCTAGGGATGTAAAGTGTTTTTTAATTTAGACAGATAAGGCTGAACAATGCCATTCACACACTGATAACCAATGTAATGAGGATGTAACAAATATAAACATGCTGTCTGGTTAAAAAAAAGTTTTCAGTTTGCATGTCTTACTTTTTTTTACACTTGAGCCTCCTAAAGCAAAAATCACACCCCACATTGCAAAAACTTTAATAAAGAATTCTCATTGAAACATTTATCTAAATGACTTGCTTGATGTCCACCCATAATGTTTATGGCCCCGGGTTAATAAACAAAACCATAGACTCACCGGAACAGACAAGGCCCACGTGGTTTCTGTGTGTGCAGCTCTGCTTCTTGCTGGCTGAAGTCAAACACTTATAGATCTGGGGCTCCTTTCCCTGGCACTGCATCTCCTCGGACCAGACCATTACCCTGCCCCTCTCCAAAAGGGCTCCTCCCAGCACCTCTTTAGGAACTCCACACTTCAGCTCCCGACAGACAACCTCTGCATCCTGCCAGTCAAAGTCAGCATCACAGACCGTTCCCCAGGTCTGCCCATGCACTACTTCAACTCTCCCAGAACAGAGATCGCTGCCACCACTTAACCGCACTGCTCTATGTCCTGAAATCACAAAACTGCAGACATTAGACTCTGGGGGGAAAGCAACAACAGTTAACAGATAATTACAAACTTCACCTTGGAAAAATCTAAATATTATTATTCAGTTAGTTCTTTCACTGAACCTCATACAAACATGACATGGTAATTCAAATATATTAAATTAAAAGTAAATAATATGCCATTGATGTAGCAAGATAGCAAGAAGACGTATTTTGAATCAGAGAGTTCAAGATATCAATAAAGGATCCTGTCAGTATGGCTGCCACCTAAACATCTTTATTTCCTTCATTATAAAACTCATCTGGTCTGATTCACTTGTCTCTCTAGTTCATTTTTGTATTGTGTTATAACAGTCTGGTCACCTGACAAGTCTGATTCACTTCTCTCTGGTTCATTTTTGTATTGTCTTACAATCACATACTGACTGAAAGGCTTTTAAATGATCCATTATTAAGCAACAAAATGAAGCCCTGCCTATTCCTGTTTTGTTTGTAGTCATGCTTGTTTTATATATATACAGAGCAGTGAACAGTTTATGCTGCCACAGTGCAGTAGTCTATAGATGTGAAATGAGCAAAACTGTCATTAGTGACAAGTAGCAGTGTGGGGTTGGTAATTTAAAACGTCAGTTTCTGTCTTTGTTTATTCAAACAATACACTTCCTGTCCTATCCAAAGGACATTGAGCTTAGTTGAAAGAGCAGCAATATAAGATTAGCTCATATTAACAATGGAGTGAATTCGTATTGTGATTTCGAAAAGATCAGCAAGGTGCCCTGCCATATCAGAAAAAAAGATGTGAGGGAGTTCTGATACTTTCTAATGAGGAAGCTGTTGAGTGAGGAGGTTAACAAAAGGTTTTGATCACATGCAAAGGAAGCCTAATTATTTCTCTTTTTCACTGATCAATGCAGCAATTAATACAGCTAAACAGGATGTATTAGTCTGACCTTTGGAATGTAAAACTTTGAACAGTGTTTTGGTGCCACCTAGCGGACACATTGCAGCACTAACCTCTGCCAAGATCCTGTAGGCAAGCTGTTATAACGGCCTATTACAAAAAGTAGTGAGGGTTATTTGTACATCTATTTAAAGAGGTTGAAACTCGGTAAATAAATAAATTGCCCTTGCCCTTATATGTTATCATTCTAGTATCATATTCTAGTTCATAAGAAGAATGAAACAATGTGAGAATCCTACACTGTTTTCCTGAAACATGCATTTTATACTGGGTTCAGATACCACAACGTTGTGTGGATCTGGAGAAGACAAAAGGGTCACAATCCCTGTTTTCTGGTGAACAGGTAATACAATGAAATGTTTGATTTGTTTGTATATTTTACTGACTAATTAAACAGCCAACACACGTGTATAACAACAGCCTTGTTTGTGGATCTAAGTATTGAAGGGGGTTTCTGAATATTTTCAAATAGATTTGTGTATGCAGATTTTGTAGATTTTTTTTTTTTTCAGAAAGCTCAGTTTCAGTTTTGTGTTACAGGATATTTTTCAGGGACAGCTGAAAGACAATTTAAGTTTCTGGCCTCGGTACAGCAACACGGCAGTAAAAACAACAGCGTCCTGGATGAGAGGAAAATCCACTTCCAGTCGGCTTTTAAAACACTCGCCATGGAAACTAATTGCTATTGATCGGTACTCAGTTGTAGAGGTGAGGGAAGGACACAATGTGATAATGGGAATGAAGACTTGCCAGACTAGATTGTGTGTATGTTGGTGTAATATAGATAGCGTATTCTTTTGAATTTAAGACGCAGCCCAAATTTCCCACCCTCGATTTGAGGAAAAAATAAAACATCAAATGAATTTACAAAGACACAACCTCAATTACGCATATGGAGTCAGTTTGCGACCGTCTGCTATCACACACAATTACAGTGATGTGTTGCTTCTCATTTCCACTCGTGATTACTCACACCTGTTTTCTCCCAATTTGTGAACTGTGGTATTGCTTGGCATGTCCAAAAATACAGGGGTCTGGTCAGCATTTCCGATCTGTCCAAGCTGGTACTGTTTGTTAAAACTGAGCCTAATAACGAAACACTGAAACTGTAAAAGCGTCTCTTCGAATTCCTCAGGAAGATAATCAAGCTATTTTGAAAATTGCTGCCTGTACGTCATAGATGATTCGAGATCGGTCACTGACGTTTTGGTTCGTCTTTTCTCAGCAGTAAGTCACGTTGCTGCTTGTGTATTTGGGCAGTGCCGTCTTTGTTCGTCTTTTCTCGGCAGTCAGTCACATTGCTGTTTGTGTACTCAGGTAGTCTTGTCTTTTGTTGGTGATTTTTTTATACTTTAAATTTAAATTGGGAAATTAATTCTTTGTAAAGACACCTGGCTATTCAGTCATTTATTTAGCTATGTTTTTTTTTGTTTAAATTATGTGAAATTATGTATTTGTGAAATCAACCTTATTCAGTCATTTATAGATAAAATCTTATAGGATCTGTGAAATTGTATTTACATTATGAGACATTATTATTAAATAGGTTAATTTTTTGTATTACAATGTATTATTATTATTATTATTATTATTATTATTATTATTAGTTTTGATTAAGCAGTAACTTCTACTAAACACTTCCCTGCTCATATACTGTTGTTATAACACGCATATTGTTCAGGTAGAAAGGAGCTGCTGTGTGTAGAAACAAACAACGATGCAGAAAGTTATCAGCAGTAACATTAGATTCTTACCATATTTTAAATGCTGAAAACAAAACTATGGTTGGAAAAATAACAGTGTATTGGAAAATATTCATATTTATATTTATATTTGGAGACATTTTAAAAATACTATAACGTTAAAAAAAATAAACTAGAATCACTGAAGTAAAGATTATTTCATCTTCCCTCGTATTTCTGATTTGAGAAAATCAAACCTTAATACGAATACCAGCAGAAATTTTTATCTTTATATATTTACCTCTATTAACCAACATTTCCTGATCCATCAGTATAATGTTTTTTATTTATTTATTTTTTATTAAATATTTCTCTTTACATTTCAAATATTATTCTTCCACATTGATTAACCAACATTTCCTCTGCCATTTTGAATAAAACCAGCAGGACCTCTGTCATTTTATAAACGGATCCAGCAGCTGGTAACTTTATACATTTTCTGATTACTTCATACATTTACCCATGGACGTGGTTATTTGATAAATGAAGTATCATGTTAACAAATGACATAGAGATCTGATAGACCCATCAGCCTCAGGACTATTTTGTGTTTTTCCAAGACAGTATTATGTTTCATAATTTTTTGTTAAATCATTTTCATATTTTCCTGTACATTTACAATATTATTCTTCCACATTGATGATTAAGGTAAATATTGTTTTGTGTTTTGCATTCTGTAAGTTAAATAAACTTTCACTGTGTGTTAAACAGAGAATAATAATAATGAAATAATAAGTTCAGTGTTTCATGAGGCTTCACTTTCCCTGCTATTTTGTAAAGATTTAAATAAACAACATTAAACTTATATAAAAGGTTTCCTTAAGGCAGACAGGCAGACAGACAGGCAGACAGACAGGCAAACAGACAGACAGACAGACAGACAGACTGCAGCACTTTGTATTTAGGGACCAGCAACTCGCCTCATGTGTACTTCTTCGAGTGCATGAGGTGGACACTATCCTTTTATATTCACCTGCCTTCAATCAGTGACCATATTGAATAATTGTCTGGTCAACCAATCAGGGTCCAGCATTCTTACATGGCTGGAATGGAGGGAGCTAGGGACAGGGCCAGATTAACCCATCACTGGACTCTAGGCAAACATACACTTGTAGGCCCTACCCTCTAACATGTATAACATCAAACAGCAGACATGTACACACGTTTACACTTACTCCCATACACGTGTCATTTGTTAAGATCAGGGGTGCGTTCAATAGGCAGAGATCTCCAGAGCGTTACGTGGTGCTTTCTATTGAACGACCTGCATGCTGAGAGCGCTGCCTAACAGTAGCGAGTCAAGCTCAGAGCTGCCTCGCTGGAGGTCCAAAAAGGCCAGCCTGCATTATCAGTGCGGTGGCTGCAAATTGATTTTTTCAAATATGGATTTGTGTGATCAACACATGTGTGATAAGTAATTTTTTTTGGCTTTTTAAAACCGATTATGTGACGATTGTATTAGAAAAAGAAATATGGACTATTTATAACTTGACAAATATGACAAGATGCTAAACCAAAAAAAAAGTGTCACTAACTTTACATTACAAAAATACAGGAGTTGTAATTATTATATATATATATATATATATATATATATATATATATATATATATATATATATATATATATATATATATATATATATATACACACACACACACACAAAATTACAAAAAATGGTAAAACTATTAAAGCAACTGTTTGAATACACCGCGATGTATTGGCTGCTATTGTGAAACTGCTCTCTCCTAACAGACCAACCAATAACTGCTAACATAGGTTACAAGGCGCCACTAGAGAGCGCTCTGCTATTGTACGCAACTCTCCCAGAGCAGAGATCGCTGCCACCACTGAGCCGCACTCCTTGACCTGGAATCATAAAACTGCAGATATTTAGACTCTGGTGCCAAAGCAACAACCTGTAAATGGTTTGCAGATTTAAATCTATGGTGAAGATCATTTTGCATGCAGTAAATGTGAAGCCTGTTTGAGATTCCATCATGCACAAGTGTATTCCTAAACCTTGATAATTAGACAATTATAATTGCAGAACTGTCAGGTTTTTGGTACTTGTGTCCGAATTTATTTGTGTCTATTATTCACTTAATTTCTTAATTAGCAGTAGTTAGTTTCACTATTTTCACAATTATTAGTCATTATTGTTGGTTTTGACTATTAGTTAATTGGCACGTCTGTGGAAATTGCATGTATATTTAAAGCTGGCATGTTAGATGTTAGCTCTTTTAGGGAAAGTAATTAAGGTTATAAATGGGATATAGATTTGCATAAAATTATTTTAAAATACTTCAGATAACAGTTGCATTTGTATTGTGTAATTAATTAGCTATTTCAATGCAAATATATGATTGACATTAAGTTACTGTTTTAAATGTATTCTGACTGTTTTAAACTAGCAGTGTGGAGTAGTGGTTAGGGCTCTGGAATCTTGATCGGAAGGTCATGGGTTCAATCCCAGGTGGGGGACATTACTGTTGTACTATTTTACATATCCCAAAACAAACTCAAATGTTTAGTTTTACACAAAAGTTGCTGGAAAGCAGTCTAATTTTAAGTTTTAAATCGGCGTTTTGGTAAACAGGAAACCTGTTTCAGTGGTTGCTATGGAACTCCTCCCGTGCTATATGACGTGCGCGGGGAAGGAAGTTTAAAGCCGGGTCCACACCTGAGCGTTCAGTTATACAACCCAATTGCTCCCGAAATCGCGCAATTGTTGTGTCCAGGTTCCCGCGTCTACAAGTTTAATTTTTTAATGATAACAGACTAGTTTTTTTTTTTTTTTTTTGGTTTTGACAACTCAGTTGACAAGTTTTTTTTTTTTTTTTTTTTTTTTTTAGGTTTTTACAACTGAGGTGACACTGTTTTTTTGGTCAGGTCGTAATGTGTCCAGTAATTAACGAGGAAAAGTTGGCTGTTATTATTTTTTCAACTGTTGTTATTTTAAATGCCATACTCCCTAAAGAAAAAAAACAACGCCACTTAAAAACTGGACGAAACCGTTTAATTTTACCGCCGACATTTTTTAAATTGGAGCTTCTTCATGACAGGTATGCAAGCCGTTCCGTCAGCATTATAAGAACCAATCAGAGCTCTCGAATTGCCACGTGATCGCCTATGTCTACAGAAGTCGCTCAGGCGGTTGCTTGGAAAGTAGAGCCCGGCTCTACTGCAAGCAGCTGGTTCAAGTTGCAGGGACGTCCACATAAGCGACTCAGGTGTGGACCCAGCTGAACAGAAGCAGCATGGCTACGCAGGGAGCTAGCAAGTGTTTGAAAACAAAAGGATGTTGAAACCTCGGAGAGTGAGGAGGATGACATTTTTAAAGAGACTTTAGAAGAAACATTATTTAACGCCAAAAATCCTAATCAATACGATCCAAACCACGTCAGTTTGACGTGTAGCCTTACCTTTTGTATCCTTGTATACAGCGAGATTACTAGACTTTCTATCTATCTTCAGTCGCAGAAGAAAGTATTGGCATCCTTCAATTGAAACAATGTTATTCACTAATTTATTTAGTTTAATCCATACTGTTAATTTAACTATACTTATTTAACAGTGATATGTTTTTGAAGTTTATTGAACAAACATTCATCCTAGCAAGTCCTGGTAAAGATTGCAGGTACATTATTTGAGTTCAGACAGGGAGTGCCAATACTTATGTCTGTAACTCAGTAAGAGCCCCGATTGTGAAATATGATGGTATCTTGTTTTTATGAAAGTCCCTTTTCTGTATTACTACCGTGTTAAATTGTACTCTTACCAACGCTTTTGTGAGGCAATCTCTATTTCGGTGTTTGGACTGCTATCTGACATCTTTCTACACCTACACTACACCCTGCTGGAGGAAATGGTTCTGATTCAGCAGTGTCCTCTACGCTATCTTTAGCTGCACTGTCATTTATGCTTTCGTGATCTTTACGAGACTCTTGCAAGACCTGTTAAAAATAAAATAATTTATAATAGGACTAACAATTAATCGCACACATTTGTAAAACTTGCTGCCATCTAGCGGAGTAATAAGGTTATGTATCATCTGGAAGCTGTGTTTTTTTTTTTTAAATAAAAATACATACCCTTATTATTCCACTAGATGGCAGCATAAGACCACAAATAGCTGGGGGAATCATTATATATTCAGTACAGTACAATATCCGACCCCCTGTGGACTGGGGTGTAGGCGGTATGTGAAAAAGTCGGATTTGCGATCATCTATAGAAAAAGCATTTACACATCCATAAATAGGTTAGTGAACAAAAACAACACGCCAACTGCTTTAAACATGTGGACATTTTTTGCTTTAAAAGTAAACAAACATAAACGAGATTAATCAGGCTACAAAAATACACAGTGTTGCTATGCGGTTTGCTATAAACCATCTCCACGCAAGCTTTTTTTTTTTTTTTTTTTTTTAAATAAAACAAACGGTAAATGTACAGTAACCTGCAACTGATGGCTTCTTTCTTAACTCTAGAAGTCCCTGCCTCCCTGGTTCTACTTTCTTAATATCTCTGTCACGGTACTTTGCGCTCTTTCTTGATATTGCCAACAGCCGATAAGCAGCTCGGTTTGAATATTGCTTCGGCTATTTTAAACAAACGTCCGGTAAGCATTACGTTTATGAAGCTTGCGTTGTTTAATTCAAATGCATTTAAAAGCTACAACAGCACGCTGCCAATATCTGCAAGGGTGCGCTCCATCATATAAACACATTACACAAAAGAAAGCTTTCTCGACTGGTGTATTGAAACGTCACTGCAACACCCAGCTGACTGACACGCACACACAGCCCGCCTCGCTTAAAGGGGAACGCACCAAAAGGCTGATTGCTATGGCGCTTTCTTTTCTGTTTCCATCGCGGAAGCTGCATTTGCTGCCAATTCCATTACTCTCGCAGCCTACTTTTAATATTTATTTATTTATTTAGCGAATTGACTAATTGTTTTAGAGGGCTTATTTGTGATTTATTATAATGCTACGTTCCACTGTATAGTTTTAGAGGCTACTATCATTTGGGTGATTTATTTTAATTGCAAATATATATGCCTGACCGTTATTACAGTTTTGTTACAGGATTCATTAGTTTATCTGGTAATGTAAACACAGTTTTGCATGGACTGCTGTTCTGCAGGGTTTTGGGAATTTGGTTTTCAGGGAACGTCCCAAATTCAGGGCGATTTGGTTTTTCAGAGAACGGGTTGCAAATTGGTGGGCATGCTTTGGTTTTCCTGATCAGCCCATGTTTGGGGATGTTCTGACAGCCGGTTTGGCTAAAAGTCATGCATGCTCAGTTTACCAGAAAAGGCACAGTGAAAACTGATCGTGAATTCGTTTAGGATTAACCAAGGCAAGAATAAAAGAAAATTGTTTTTTTTTAGAGAGAAAAAAACATTATTTTTTTCATTTTCGAAACAGAAATAAAATGTAAAACACTTTATGATTTTATTTTGTGATTATTGAATTATTGTAAAACCAAATGGCATTGCCTACTGAAATTGATGAATATTCATGAAAAGAACCCTTTTTCCTTTATTAATGGCTATGTATTAAAAGAAATTTTGAGAAGGAATTATTATTATTCTATTAAATTATTATTACATCTCATTTGCTTATACTAATGTCCATCTCAATATATAGTGCCTTATGGGGTTTATCAGACCCCCTGAACTTTAAGAGACCAGTGCCCTTTCAACAAACATCAAATAAAACTTAATTTTTTTGTGAAGAATCAACAACAAGTACACAATCATGAAGTGGAACAAATTTTTGGATATCTAAACTTTTATAAATAAAAAACTGAAAAATTGCTGATTATTCAGGCCCTTATTGTATTTTTGTTTTTGTGTGTTGATAGGTGAAGCTGTAATATATTGAGGTATGTCTCTTCCATTTGCATTTTGAGATCTGAAATAAACCCCATTCCTCCTGCAAAACAGCTCGAGATCAGTGAGGTTGGATGGAGAGCATTTAGAACAGTGTTTTCAGTTCTTTCCACAGATTCTCGATTGGTGTGTCTGGACTTTTGACTTGGCCATTCTAACACCTGGATATGTTTATTTGTGAACCATTCCATTGTAGATTTTGCTTTATGTTTTGGATCATTGTCTTGTTGGAAGACAAATCTCTGTCCCAGTCTCAGGTCTTTTGCAGACTGGTTTTCTTCCAGAATGGTCCTGTATTTGGCTCCATCCATCTTCCCATCAATTTTAACCATCTTCCCTGTCCCTGCTGAAGAAAAGCAGGGGGTTGCCATGATGCTGCCACCACCATGTTTGACAGTGGGGATGGTGTGTGTCAGGGTGATGGGTGTTGCTTTTAATAACGTTTTGCATTGTTGCCAAAAAGTTGCATTTTGGTTTCATCTGACCAGAGGTTCTTCCACATGTTTGGTGTGTCTCCCAGGTGGCTTGTGGCAAACTGTAAACGCACTTTTTATGGATATCTTTAAGAAATGGCTTTCTTGCCACTCTTCCATAAAGGCCAGGGGTGCAGTATACGACTGATTGTTGTCCCGTGGACAGAGTTCCCACCTGGTGTAGATCTCTGCAGTTCATCCATGGTGGTGTGGGCCTCTTGGCTGCATCTCTGATCATGTTGTTGTGTGAGCTGAAAGTTTAGATGGTGGTGTGGTCTTGCAGGGGTTGCATGGTGGATGTGTTCCATTTCAATATTATGCTGCATGGTGGATGTTTAAAGCTTGGGAAATCTTTTTGTATCCAACCGGCTTTAAACTGGTGGTGTGTGTATCTCGGGGTTGCCTGGTGTGTTCCTTTGTTCTTCATGATGGTTGCATGGTGGTGTCTGAGACTATCACAGGTTGCAGGTGGTGTTATAATGGAGACTTGATTGCACACAGGTGGTGTATTTATCATCATTAGTCATTTAGGTCAACATTGGATCATTCAGAGATCCTCACTGAACTGGATGGTTGGTGCACTGAAAGTAAAGGGGTTGAATAATTTTGTGTGTGCAATTTTTCAGGGGTTTTTATTTGTTAAAAAAGTTTGAAATATCCAATAAATTTCGCATGTTCATGTGGTGTCCCACTTGTTGTTGATTCTTATTAAAATTACAGTTTTATTAGTTTTGTTTAAGCAGCCTGAACTTATAAGTCTAAAAAGTTCCCTGAATCATATACTGTTGTTATAACACGCATATTGTTCAGGTAGAAAGGAGCTGTTTTTGTTGTTGTTGTTCAGGTGTTCTGTGTTTACATGCAAATATCCACTGGTAAGAACTCAGCATTGGAACTTTGTGGATTTCTATTTTTAACAACCAGTATGGGATCAATGGGTATTGACAAGTAGCAATGTGGGGTTGGTAATTTAAAATCCTTCACACAGTTGCTGTCTTTTTTTAATTGAAACAACACAGTCCCCGTCCTATCCAAAGGACATTGAGCTTAGTCGAAAGAACAGCAATATAAGATTAGCTCATATTAACAATAGAGTGAATTCATATTGTGGTTTCGACAAGATCAGCAAGGTGCCCTGCCATATCAGAAAAAAAAAGATGTGAGGGAGTTCTGATACTTTCTAATGAGGAAGCTGTTGAGTGAGGAGGTTAACAAAAGGTTTTGATCGCATGCAAAGGAAGCCTAATTATTTCTCTTTTTTCACTGATCAATGCAGCAATTAATGCAGCTAAACAGGATGTATTAGTCTGACCTTTGGGATGTAAAAACTTTGAACAGTGTTTTGGTGCCACCTAGCGGACACATTGCAGCACTAACCTCTGCCAAGATCCTGTAGGCAAGCTGTTATAACGGCCTATTACAATAAGTAGTGAGGGTTATTTGTACATCTATTTAAAGAGGTTGTAAATAAATAAATTGCCCTTGGCCTTGTATGTTATCATTCATTGTCTAGTATCATATTCCAGTTCATAAGAAGAATGAAACAATGTGAGAATCCTACACTGTTTTCCTGAAACATGCATTTTATACTGGGTTCAGATACCACAGCGTTGTGTGGATCTGGAGAAGACAAAAGGGTCACAATCCCTGTTTTCTGGTGAACAGGTAATACAATGAAATGTTTTATTTGTTTGTATATTTTAACAATAAAACAGGCAACACACGTGTATAACAACAGCCTTGTTTGTGGATCTAAGTATTGAAGGGGTTTCTGAATATTTTCAAATACATTTGTGTATGCAGATTTTGTAGATTTTTTTTTTTTTTTTCAAAGCTCAGTTTCAGTTTTGTGTTACAGGATATTCTTCAGGGACAGCTGAAAGACAATTTAAGTTTCTGGCCTCGGTACAGCAACACTGCAGTAAAAACGACAGCGTCCTGGATGAGAGGAAAATCCGCTTCCAGTCGGCTTTTAAAACACTCGCTGCGGAAACTAATTGCCATTGATTGGTACTCAGTTGTAGAGGTGAGGGAAGGACACAATGTGAGAACAGGAATGAAGACTTGCCAGACTAGATTGTGTGTATGTTGATGTAATATAGATAACGTATTCGTTCGAATTTAAGACGCAGCCCAAATTTCCCACCCTCGATTTGAGGAAAAAATAAAACATCAAATGAATTTACTAAGACACAACCTCAATTACGCATATGGAGGCAGTTTGCGACCGTCTGCTATCACACACAATTACAGTGATGTGCTGCTTCTCATTTCCACTCGTGATTACTCACACCTGATTTTCTCCCAATTTGTGAACTGTGGTATTGCTTGGCATGTCGAAAAATACAGGGGTCTGGTCAGCATTTCCGATCTGTCCAAGCTGGTACTGTTTGTTAAAACTGAGCCTAATAACGATACGCTGAAACTGTAAAAGTGTCTCTTCGAATTCCTCAGGAAGATAATCACGCTATTTTGAAAATGGCTGCTCTATGTCACGGATGATTCTAGATCGGTCAGTGACGTCTTTGTTCGTCTTTTCTCGGCAGTCAGTCACGTTGCTGTTTGTGTATTTGGGCAGTCTTGTCGTTGGTTTTTAATGTTGGTCACTATTTTAATTTAAGATAGTCATCACATTGCTGTTTTTTAGCTATGTGTTTTTTTAATTTATTATGTGAAATTATGTATTTGAGTCAACATTCAGATTTATTAAAATCTGGTATAATTTTTTACATTATAACAGAGATTATTAATTTTATTATTATTATTATTATTATTATTATTATTATTATTATTATTATTATTATTAGTTGTGATTAAGCAGTAACTTATACTAAACACTTCCCTGCTCATATCCTGTTGTTATAACACGCGTATTGTTCAGGTAGAAAGGAGCTGCTGTGTGTAGAAACAAACAACGATACAGAAAGTTATCAGCAGTAACATTAGTTTCTTACCATATTTTAAATGCTGAAAACAAACCTATGGCTGGAAAAATAAAAGTATATTGGGAAATATTCATATTTATATTTATATTTGGGACATTTTAAAAATACTATAACGTTAAAAAAAGAAACTAGAATCAATGAAGTAAAGATTATTTCATCTTCCCTCGTATTGCTGATTTGAGAGAAATCAAACCTTAATACGAGCAGAAATATCTCTTTACACAACCTCGCCTACCTGACGTTTTATCTTTATATATTTACACTCTATTAACCAACATTTCCTCTGTCATTTTATAAACGGATCCAGCATCTGGTAACTTTATACATGTTCTGACTACTTCATACATTTACCCATGGACGTGGTTATTTGATAAATGAAGTATCATGTTAACAAATGACATAGAGATCTGATAGACCCATCAGCCTCAGGACTATTTTGTGTTTTTCCAAGACAGTATAATGTTTCATAATTTTTTGTTAAATCATTTTCATATTTTCCTGTACATTTACAATATTATTCTTCCACATTGATGATTAAGGTAAATATAGTTTTGTGTTTTGCATTCTGTAAGTTAAATAAACTTTCACTGTGTGTTAAACAGTGAATAATAATAATGAAATAATAAGTTCAGTGTTTCATGAGGCTTCACTTTCCCTGCTATTTTGTAAAGATAATAAATAAACAAAATTAAACTTATATAAAAAGGTTTCCTTAAGGCAGACAGACAGGCAGACAGACAGACAGCAGACAGACTTTGTATTTAGGGACCAGCAAAAATGCCTCATGTGTACTTTTCACCTGCATGAGGTGGACACTATCCTTTATATTCACCTGCCTTTGAATCAATGAAACATATTGAATAATTGGTTTGGTCAACCAATCAGGGTCCAGCATTCTTACATGGCTGGAATGGAGGGAGCTAGGGACACAGCCAGATTAACCCATCACTGGACTCTAGGCAAACATACAAAACAGGGCCCTGAATACTAACATGAATAACATCAAACAGCAGACATGTACACACGTTTACACTTACTCCCATACACGTGCCATTTGTTAACATCAGGTTTAGCATATATCGCAGAGATCTTTTTAAATGGTGTTTTATAACTTCTGCACAGGACTTTAGGATAGTAGCGATTCATGGTTTTGATCAGAATCTGTGAATTATGCTGCATTTGGATGAATTAGATTTTTTCAAAATGGACTCATCTTGACAAACATGATGTGCACATGAAAACAAAAAAAAGTGGTGAAAACTGACAGAAACATTGTAGTGAAGACAGTGTGCTAAATACATTTAAAAAAAAACCCTGTGTTGCTAAACTAAAAAAGTGTCAGTAAAGCAACTGTGAAAACCACGTTTAATTATTAATGTATTGAATAAAAAGAGACACCAGGCAAATAGGAATATAGGGACCCATATCCCTTTAAGCCCATCACCACAAACACCAAGGCAATAAATTCATACTTTTTGATTTTAACATAGTTACAAGGACACCAAAACTGAAAAATGAACAATTTTGATGAAAAGTCAAAGTTTGGTTTTTACAAACATATTTTAAAATATTTGATAGCCTGAGCCCCCCTGAACAAGATCCCTAGCAAACATGGTTTTGACAGAAACAGACCACACCCATGAAACATTTTTTTTAGACTTGGGAACACAATTACTAAAACAATCAAATACTAATGTAATGAAAAAAACACAACAGCATACGAAACACTGCACTGGTGCTGATATGTGATTTTTACTGTAGAAGTGGGTGCTTTGTTTACATGGCCAACACCACAGATGTCCCATAACTCCAACACAGGACTATTCTGTCCCCATTGGCACCGCATGAAAATACACTTTAAAATGGCTTTTCTGCCTCCATTCACCAAAATCATCTCATAACGTCCTTAAAAACATTATTTATTTCTTTTGCAGAGAATCCAGACTGCACAGGCCCTTGTTACAAGATAAAATACTAATTTTATAATCACACATGTTTACACTGCATGGAGTTGGGTTTTTTACTGTAGCAATCTGGTAAAGCTTCCTTGTAAACAAACAGTAAAGCAGCAGTGTATTTTCAACTCCATTGAACCCAAACCCTCTGGTCAAGATGTTCACCGCGCCCAAATAACCACTAACTGCTAAGACTGATTTTAAAACCAAATCACTGATGTCATCAAAAATCAAGTGAACTGGTGATTTTTAACACAATGTTTAGTTAGACTGCCCTGCCTACACTGACACAAGAAAAAGAAAATGAGTTTGGTGTTTACACATATTTATACTGTATAATCATAGTATTTGAGTTTCCTGATTGCAATGAGAACGAAGTGAATGATTAAAAGCATCAGCAAAAGGAAGGGGCTGTCAATCAAAGGAAGACTAGAAACTTAACCTGAAGATACTTCCCTTTTTTACTGCTACAATCCAATGATTTTCTAAATTGATTTATTACAAATGTATCTCAAAACCTGTAATACACCCACACAAAGTGCAATACATTTGTAAATTGGATCACTTGAAATTTTTTAAAAAAAAAAAAAAAAAATTGCCCTTAATCTTAAATACGTCTGTCAGAAATGAAGACAATGGCAGAAATAGCAGTGATCTATGTTGATTGTTTTAATTATAGAAGCACCTATTCAACCGAGCATGTCTCTAGTCTGTCATATTTAATGTCTTGCCCATTCAAATGCTTTTCTGTATTAATGAATATGTGTCTGGGATTTCATTTGCATGACACATATATTCAGTGTGATGAGCTGCACATCGGAGGAGTGCTACAGAGGGCAATGGTCCTGTTTGTCTGACCACTGTATATTGAAGTAAATCGAGTTTCTGTGATGGAATGTGTGTTTATACCTGAACAGATCACTCCAGTTATCCCAGGCGTGAGTGCAGCCATAGACCTCACCCCACCCCCAAGACTCACAGTCCCAGGAACAGCAGAGAACAACTGCAGGCAACCCCAGCCAGCCAGATGGTTCCAGAACCGGCTATGAGCATGGAGCCTGGTGCTGATACAGCAGATCCACAGCCCAGCTGTTTACACACAACAACCAGCACACTCCAATTCCCATTCAGTACTAGAAACTGTCCCCACTGTCCCTCATGAAGAATCTCCACTCTCCCAGCACAGGGACTGCCTCCATTCACCAGCCTCAGATCATCACCACCTTTAAAAGAAAAAGGGAATCAGAGAACAGTCTGTAAGTGCCCCCTGCCACAAGAGAAACAAGTTTATAATCACACACTGTTTACACTGCATGGAGTTGTATTATTCTCCATATCACTATAGCAAGTCCCAAGGAAACATCAACAGTAAAACTCCTACATATATATTTCAACCCATAGAAATGTTTTCATGATGTTCGGATCACAACCAGAACACTATACAAGTGGAACGGAACACAACCAGAACACTTTTTAATTTTTAACATTTATTACATTTTTTTAAACTAATTAATTATTTATTTATTACAATTTAAATAACCAAAAACACAGTAAACCCTGTCTAATGCTGCCCTCTACATACCAGCATTATGTATCTACATCATTTTTTAGGGTCCCAGAAAAAGAAGGGGTTTTTATCAAATTTACCAATTTCAGGGTCAGTAATTTTATGAAGTTAAAATTTCAGGGACCTCCTCAACAGAACTCCTACATGTATTTTAGAGTTTTTCAAAGTGTTAAATTAGTTTGTCATTTATACCTTTTTCAGGTACATTACTACATTTCACAGCAGCTCCCTCTATCAAGCAGCACACTGTATTGGGCAGCACACTTTTCTGGTCCTATGCGATGCCGGGTTAGACAGGTTTCTCTAGACACTCTTGCAGGGCTTCTCAAACCCGGTCCTCTGGACCCCATGTGTCTTCTGGTTTTCATTCCAACTGAGCTCTCAATTACTTAACTACAAACGCTTAATTAAACTTATAATTTGTTTAATTAGACCTTTTTAATTGTTCTCAGCTCCTAAAAAGTTGCAGAAATTAAGTTAACTTGAAATCTCCAGGTGTTTAAGAGCTGAACACAATTAAAAAGGGCTCATTAAGTGAATTATTAGTTCAATTAAGGGTTTAGTTAAGTAACTGAGAGCTCGGAAGGAAGACCAGAAGACACTGGGGTCCCGAGGAGCGGGTTTGAGAACCCCTGCACTATATGATGCTACACATTCTGTAACAAAGCAATACTGAAAGAAACTAGAATTCAATAAGAAACGTTTCGGCTAGAAGTCTTTTTCAATGTCTTCAGTCCAAACAAAGAGTTCTAATCGAAAGGATTGTCATTTATTTATTTATTTATTTATTTATTTATTTATTTATTTATTTATTTTTATTGTATTTCTTAATTCAGCACTGTTGAGTGTTTAATAGCTGTGGATGAATCTCTGTAATATGTTTTACAAATGCTCCATTGCTGACTGACTGCTTGTTGTATGAAACACATTTCATATAAAGATATTTAGCTGAAATATTAATTAATATATCTATAAACACTAATATTAATTGTTAGTGTTTATAGATATAGTATAGTTCTTTATTTTATTTCAATACTGGAATGTTCCAACTGTAGGATTTATTTTCTTCTTCAGACATTGTTTGAATGAAGTGCAGCAAAAAAAAAAAAAGCCTTTTTGAGTGTTTTGCTTTTCTTAGGAAAATAAACATTCAAAATAAACTGCGCTATTTTACTTTTCCTATTGCCCCTAAATGCATTTGCACTGTAATACCCTGACACACCCAGGGCCAGCAAGGAAACACAATGTAGCATAACATGAAATAATAATAATAATAATAATAATAATAATAATAATAATAATAATAATAATAATAATTAATGAAAAAGAATTAATTAACAAAAATTAAACCCTGCAGTAGACCTATTATTATGTCTGGTTTGACCTTGCCAGTACCTACGCTGACACAATTTAAAAATAATTAAAATAATTCATAATTGTTGTGTTTGTTTGTTTTTTTTAAGTTGTAAAAGTCAGTTGAAAATCTTGCTAAATTGTATTTTTATCAGCGAGTCAGATTAGCCAGTCACAATTTCTTCAAGTCAGTCGTAAAGCCTAAATTCAGCTGTACCTGGGTAACATTTCACACAATGTTTTAATGTAGATATACCAATATAAGAAATGTACCTGAAGCAAAAGCAAAGATTCTGTTTGCTGTTTTTATATCTGTATATATTATAATTACAAATGTTAATTAGATCAATAATAATAATAATAATAATAATAATAATAATAATAATAATAATAATAATAATAGCAGATAAATATACATGTATAATAATCTCTGTCTCTCATAATGTAAATGCAGTTTTACAGATCCACAACAGATTTCATTTTTAAATGACTGATTAAGGTTTACTTCACAAATACATAATTTCACATAATTTCAATAATAAAATAAAATAAAATAAAATAAAAAACGTGCACGACCAATTGTTAATCGAGCTCAAAGAATGCATTCTATTTTAATCGTAACTCCTTGATTTTGTATTTGTAATATGTGAAGTCAACCTTATTCAATCATTTATAGATGAAATCTGTTGTGGATCTGTAAAACTGCATTTACATTATGAGACAGAGATTATTATACAGGTATATTTATCTGCTATTATTATTATTATTATTATTATTATTATTATTATTATTATTATTATTATTATGTTTTACATGGTGAATGATCATTTTATTATAAACTTCAGTGTTTTACAATTCAATTATTTGTCACTTATTATTCACGGTGCTGGCGCACGACCAGTGGTTTGTTATGTCTTATGATACCATTTGCATATCTGTATTGAAAATAGTTTTCTCACTGTTGCTTAATAAATTGTCAGTGTTGAATTGAGCTTTTGTTTTTATTGCATCCCAGTTGAAGATTGTTGATTTTAATTTTGAAAACAAAAAAAGCGTGTGTCAGGTTACAGTCATCAATTTTAAAACTGGAAAAATAATATTTGCTCATGTTTGCCAGGGAATTCATTGTGTGTTTGTGATTGATTTAACATTTTATGATACAAGGTCAATTTAAACATTATATGAGATAAAAAAAAGTTTTAAAAATATGGTTTCTCAGAATTACGTAATTCTCTCTTTCAAATATCGCATGTGTAATGTTCAGTGTAATCTTGTGTGCTTGTATATCAGTGATCTCCTGGAGCTGCTGGTTTTATTCACCCAGGTGCAGATGTTGGGTTTATTTCTAGCAGAGAGCTGTGTCAGGGTTCTTAATCATCAATTTATAGAATAATATTTGAAATGTACAGGAAATGTGAAAATGATTTAACATAAAATTATTTAAACATTATACTGATGGATTATTAAAAAAAAATGACAGGTTGATGTTTTTTAGAGTGTAATATGGGTCTGCAAAATCGTGCAGGTAGGCATTATAATATTTTTAAAATATTATTATTAATAAGAATATTATTATTATTTTATTATTTTCCATAGTTTTTTTTCAAATATTTAAAATATGGTAACTTAATGTTACTTTGAACACTTTATTCATCATTTAATGTGTTGTTACCTGAACAATATGCATTTTATTCAACATATAAAGGATTGTTTATATAAGTTACTGTTTTTTATCAAAAATAAAACAATTATTACAATTACAACAAAATTATCATTTATAATAATAATAATAGATAATAATTACCATAATTTTAAATACATTGTAAATAGTTAAAACTATTTAATAATTATTTGGCTGGAAAAATAAAAGATCCACAACAGATTTCATTGGGAAAAAGTTTATTCATACATTTTCATATTTTAAAAATAAAAAACAGTTTAAAACGTACTTAATAGCCAACTTTTTAAAAAAAAGAATGCATTCTATTTTAATCGAAAAATAAAATCAATTATTTGTATATGTCTTCCCCTTATTCAATCATTTGAGAGAAATCAAACCTTAATACGAGCAGAAATTTTATCTGCTTTACATTTGAACCTCGCCTTACCTGACGTTTTATGTTTAAAATATTGACACTCTATTAACCAACATTTCCCCTGGACATTTTTATAAACGGATCCATCAGTATAATTTTTTTTTTGTTAAATCATTTTTTTGTTAAATATTTTCCTGTACATTTCAAATATTATTCTTCCACATTGATGATTAAGAACCCTGACACAGCTCTCTGCTAGAAATAAACCCAACATCTGCACCTGGGTGAATAAAACCAGCAGCACCGAGATCACTGATATACAAGCACACAAGATTACACTGCACATTACACATGCCAGATTTGAAAGATAGAATTACGTCCTTATGGATGTGTAAGATCCCTTAAAACATTTTTTTTTTATCTCATCCAGCGTGTCAATTAAACTTGACGTTGTCCGTCATAAAATTAAACAGCTATCTATCAATCACAAACACACACTGAATAACCAGGGCATAGGCAAACATGAGCAGAGGAGCCCTGTTTTTTTCCCGCTCCAGTACTATATCTCATCACCACGGTTTTGATTGATTTCAAAATGTTACCAATCAGACAAATCTCACTGGGATGCAACAAAATCAACAAAACAAATCAATACACAAAAACGACAATTTGAGGAAGCAGCAGTGAGAAAATTGCATCAATACAAGATATACAAATGAACACCATAAGACATAATGTAGACGGGTCGTGCGCCAGCACCGTGAATAATAAGACTGTAAAACACTGAAGTTTATAATAAAATGATCATTCACCATGTAAAATAATAATAATAATAATAATAATAATAATAATAATAATAATAATAATAATAATAATAAATACAACTTAATAATAGACCACTTCAATTACAGGGACATCAGATACAATTCAGCTTAAACAAATTGGTCTCAATGTTACAATTCAATTTTTAACATTTTAAACTGCTGCATTACAACTTGTTCTTCAGTTCAACAGCAGCACTGCCTGACTATTCTGGTAGATTAACACACTATAATCTAGAAGTTACATCTTTGTGAAGTTGCAGGCTCACCAGCAGACACAGCCGAGGCACCATGAAGTGTTATTTCTGCAATGCAACACAGCTGGAAATACACTGTGCTTGAGCAGGGACTTTCTTTACAGTGAAACAAATTCAACTTGCACAATATATACTCAGTATTTTAGATCCCATTTTACTGCATTGAGAAGTTACTGTGTCCACCTGAACACCAGTATCCCCTCACCTAGGCTGGGTTTAGGCAGGTTTGCAGGTGGAACCCAGCCTCCAGAATCTATACCTCTACAGTTCTATCCCAGTTAACAAACTCAATAAATCAATCAATAAAAACAGCCTTGAAAGGAAAGCATCCTAATGGGCAGTTCTACCCATCAAGTCACTCAGTCCCTGGACCACTGAACCGGACTCCCTGTCTCAGAATAAATAACCGACTTCATTAAAAAGCTGTAAAGAAATAACAGCATGGAACTTACTGGCTGGTGAGTGCAGAAGCAGGACAGTGAGACAGAAGATGGGCATGCAGCTCTCCATTGTTATCAGGACAGATGAACCCTCCTCTGAGTGAAGTCAAGACCCGTGCTTACCCCCTGAGCCAACACAGCAACTGAGAGGGTGCTCAACGCCCCACAACACCAGCAGAAACACAGCCCCCCCACCCCACCAATCACACTCAGCATGGCCTTTTTGAGACAGAAAACAGGAAGATTTCAAACAGGTGTGTTGACAAATCAGAGGGCTCTTTTCAGTTCTATCCATATATATCGCTAATACATCACTGTTTCCTCCCAGACCGCCCAGAGGTGATGAAACACACGATACGGAAGAAAGGGGGAGAGATCTGAAAGTTAGACAAAGAAAAAAAAACATTTTTTTTAAAAAATTGTGTTTATGAAAAGCTTGAGAAAGCTGGGTGCAGAGAGCAAGGAACTTAGTAGTTATCTTTGAGCTCTGGGTTCGGACCCCAGCCAGGCTTCACTCTGCCTAAAGGCCTGGTATTCGATACTTTTGCATTGCATATCTCTTCTGGGATGTCTTCTGTTTTTGTGTGATTGAAACCTAGGATTTCCACAGCAGTGCTAAGTCTATGAAGCCGTTGTAATACCCAATTCTGTATCCCTACTTCTCTATGCCCTGTCCGTCACACAGCAGAGCCTTGTCTGTACAGGGCTGGGGCGGGATCAAAAGCTGTATTGCATTTGCAGACATGCCTGTACTGTAGGATGCTTTCAACATGTAAGATACACACCAGGTTATATAGGCAGTAGTTTCTGTTACTTGTTTGGTACCAAGGCTGACATTGCAATAATTAAGAAAAAATTACTTATCTGATCTGGTCTACGCCATGGTGACTGTTCCTATTTGGCAGAAATGGGGGTAAATCTTGGGTAAGAACAGCTGGGAAGTATAGAGGCAGGCAATTCTGAGGTTCTGTAAGTCCCCTCTCCTTAGATCTTGTCACTACAGATTGGGAGCTTACAGCTCTCATCTTCACAAGCAGCTGTGTGACGTGAAGCTGTGGTTGTCTGTGTGCTGAAGCTGCTGATAACTGCTGCACAGGGTAACAGCACAGGGAGACAGTGTAATGAGAGTATTAGTGCTTGACAAGATGCAGAGAGCTGAGAATGGGATCTTTTAGTTCTCATGAAGGTACAGTGCTGGGTGATGTATATGGAGTGCTTTAATGCTCATTACGATCCTGCAGAGCCTTATACAAATATTATAATAGGAATCATTAAACTATGAATGAAAAGCAATGGGGAACTGTATTTTCAATGGTAACAAGATACACCTCAATTTCCCATTGGGAAATTTACTATGTATAATATTAACTATCATACATACTGTAATGTTCCAAAAACCAATGCATTTACCAGTGATATACTGTGCCATTATAACATTACTTTGGCAAACCAAGCTCTCTGATTGGCTGAAAGGCCTGTACAACTCTCCTAACAATGCAGAGGAGGCGGGTCCAAAGGGGCGCTTAACCTATAAGAAGCTCAAAGTGAATCTGTTAACAACTGTGAAAAGTGTAGCGGGGCCCTCTGGTTTTCTCACTGCTGGTATTGTAGGCTTTAATAGTATTAGTTATACTGCCCCACTTCTATACGAATTCCTAATCCGTACATAACACAGAATACCTACTGAGTACAGGATCTGTAAATGCTGCCAAAACCACACTGTGTGTCAGAATAGGGCTCTAACCACAGCCAGCTATTCAGAAGCCCGCATGGCACGAAACAAACTTTTTAATGAGGAGCAGCATGCCCCCCCTAGTGGCTCAAGCAGTAAAAGCTTTTTCACTGCAGAATCTCTTTATTCATTTTACTGCTGGTAGAATTATCAGCCTTCCTCCTCTAAAATGGCATCTCTCACAGAGGCGTCTGTCACATCCACATCACGTGGTGCTTGGAAGGGCTCTAATGCGTTTATATTTTTGCCTGTATAGAGAAATGAAAAAAATTAAAAAGTCACTGATTACAAAGCAGTAAATAGAAAATACATAAAGTACCAGAGGTATTATTATTATTATTATTATTATTATTATTAGTTTATTTGGCAATGCAAGGTTACAGTGCTAATACAATATTTAAATACAGTGTAGCTTACAGTAAGTGCAAATACAACTAGAATGCACTATGAGATAAGAAGAAACAATTTAGGATTAAGACCATTTGTATCTACAATGACCTAATTGTAGTGCAATAGTGCAAGGATAGTGCATCAGCTGAGGATCCAGTAACATGGTGCTGAGGTCAGGCAAGTCCAGTGAAGCCTTTTGAAGGAAAAAGTGATCTCAGAATTCAGGCATGGACAGGGATTCCCGCGTTCCAGATTACTGACTGACAGTCCATTTCTTGAGACAGTATTTTCATTGTAATAAATGGAAAGGAAAGATGAAAAAAGAAATCAGGTAAAAATGCTGACATTGAAACCCCCGAGTCTGGAGGCCGCAGCTGCTACAGATTCAGCAGACTCTGCAGGCTCCCATGAATCACATTACACAAGTCTGATTGTGCCTGTTTGCAACCACTTATCACCCCTTAGGCAAATTAAGAACCCATCAATGAATAAAATGAACATACAATCACATGTTGATAATGACAAACTTCAATTTTTTTGCCTTGCCCAAACAGTGATCTTACACACAAGTGTGAATGACTGTGGCGGGTCTGGGTCTGCGGTTCTGACCCGGGAAATGCGGGTCACCTGGGTGGTCTGTAACAACCTGTGCCTTCATTTTAGTGCCTTGCCCTATGATCAATATTGGGCCCGCGGTCTTTTACAAAAGCACCCTCTGAAAAAGGCTTTGACGATTGCGCAATAAACTCCAATACAACATAACTTGCCTTTACTGAAGCATCACTTTCAGTTTTTGCTTTACTGAACATGTTCCGCTGCAAATCAATACTTTTTAAAAATTCTGCAGCTTTATCTTTTTTTTTTCCTTCTAACTTGCCATGTTTTGTTTGTTTAGTTTCCTCACATCCAATTCCTTTAAGACCTTACCGGTACATCCGAGTCCTTTAAGAATATTGCAAAGTCTAAACAATGCAAACATCCAGAAATGAGTGAAAGGGATGTCAAGGGTTCATTTTGCAAAATGATACAAAAATAATGTGCAAATGAAGTATTTATTCCGCAAAACAATCTCTGAACTCATCGCCATGGTGGGTCTCGTCTAAAATAACCTAGATGTGAACGAGGTTAGGGTTGCAAGCATGCAAGAATTTTGACATCAAAAGCTTTGCAAAGCAAAGTACCACAACATCTCAATATATCAGGAGTGAGAGACAGAGAAAGTGAAGGAAAGCAGGGCAGGTGTGATACCACAGGGGCTGATATTAATCTGTTTAACAAAAAAAAAATCGCATTTTCATATTTTTATAAATATCTTCTTAAACAAGATTAACATCACCCTTATTTTTATTATGTAACATTTAAAATCTAGATGTATTTTTTAAAAGCCTAATTAATCATTGTGAAAAAACAAAAATGCATGTTGAAAAGAAAGTTTCCCTCATTTTTCTGACTTTTTTTTTTTTTTTTTTACAAATATAAAATAAATGTAAAGAAGGTTTTTCCTGCTTCCTCTGGCAAGTGCTCTCAGCTGCAGCCGTTTCTTTCTTCAGTCTTGTCAGCAATGGGCCACATATGCAAATAATACATTTAAAGACTGAAACTTAACTCCCCTACATAGCAAATGCTCCACTACAAGTGCACAGTGTAATGAGAATCCACATCAAATGAATAAACTATCGATAGCTACATGCCACTGTTTCTGTTTCAAGTCGATGACTTCTGAACAGCTGGCTGTGGTTAGAGCCCTATTCTGACACACAGTGTGGTTTTGGCAGCATTTACAGATCCTGTACTCAGTAGGTATTCTGTGTTATGTACGGATTAGGAATTTGTATAGAAGTGGGGCAGTATAACTAATACTATTAAAGCCTACAATACCAGCAGTGAGAAAACCAGATGGCGGTGCTACACTTTTCACAGTTGTTAACAGATTCACTTTGATCTTCTTATAGGTTAAGCGCCCCTTCGGACCTGCCTCCTCAGCTCTGCATTGTTAGGAGAGTTGTACAGGCCTTTCAGCCAATCAGAGAGCTTGGTTTGCCAAAGCAATGTTATAATGGTACAGTATACCACTGGTAAATGCATTGGTTTTTGGAACATTTCTGTATGTATGATAGTTAATATTATACATGGTAAATGTCCCATTGGGAAATTGAGGTGTATCTTGTTACCATTGAAAATACAGTTCCCCATTGCTTTTCATTCATAGTTTAATGATTCCTATTATAATATTTGTATAAGGCTCTACAGGATCTTAATGAGCATTAAAGCACTCCATATACATCACCCAGCGCTGTACCTTCATGAGAACTAAAAGATCCCATTCTCAGCTCTCTGCATCTTGTCAAGCACTAATACTCTCATTACTGTCTCCTGTGCTGTTACCCTGTGCAGCAGTTATCAGCAGCTTCAGCACACAGACGACCACAGCTTCACGTCACACAGCTGCTTGTTTTTCAGATTCTGTACAAACCACAGAGTCGGCGCAGCTCTTGGTCTCGGGCTGGTGTGAAGATGAGAGCTGTAAGCTCCCAATCTGTAGTGACAAGATCTAAGGAGAGGGGACTTACAGAACCTCAGAATTGAATGGCGAAGTATAAAATTCTGCTGTGTTGGCTGGTGCTATTTAAAGATATTTGCTTATTAACTATTATTTTATTATTTTTCTTTAAAGAAAAAAATGCTTACTTTCATGTTTTATACACAGTTGTATGTTAAATTGATGTCTGCAATCACTGTTCCCTAGTACATTAAAGCCTCTTTCACACTGGCATGCTCTGTCCGGGTTGTGACCTGGTGTCACGCGGGTGGGCTACGTGATTTCACACTGGTTTTTGAAGAAGCAGGGTCAACCTGGGTGACAGAAGCAAGTAAATGCATGCACGCAATGCCCAAGAAGCAGCTTCCATCCAAGCTTCTCTGGATTGACTCGTCGGCCCAAATGTTCATCCCTGCTGCAATCTGGCTCATGGGGTGTCTCAATCAACAAAAATATTGCTCAACAGAATAAACAGAAATGTTGCTTACGGAAGTGAAACCTTCACGCAGGTGTGGCTGTTTGTTGCTTTGTCGGCTTACGAACAGCCGTCATGCATTTTGTCTCGCTGAACCCGGGTCAAAGTGTGTCGACCCACATCCTGAGGTGGGTCGCTGCCGACCCAGGGTACGTGGTATTGTGACCCGGGTAGCCAGAACCCAGGTTGGGACCCGGGTAGGAGCGTTAGTGTGAAAGGGGCTTGTACCTTCATTTTTTCCTCCAAACAGCATACCTGCCTGTATACTTACCACCAGTCCTGACCCCAGCCTCACCCCCCATTTCCACCAACAGGGACAGTCGCCAGGAGTTCTGCAGCCAACTGTGCTCCACTGAGGGAGGATGCCTTTCTGGCCATCACCTCTCCCCCATTATACAAAGGGAATGGGCTCTCCACAGCTCAGACCTACTGCTCAGGCCGTCTTAATGTCAGCAGGGAGGGGACATTTATAAAATCACCTTTTCTTCAAAATGTTTAAAATGTGCATTATCAAAGAGGTACTCATCCAATAGGAGTGGGTCAAAGAAACCAATGTGAGGGTTCCCCTTAGCTTCATGAGCATAATAACTAGGCGCATATTTGACTTTAGAATGGTTTGGGGGCCACTAGACCTTAGTTTTGCCATTACTTTAAAGCTGTTTGATTCCACTGACCTTACAGTAACCTTATCCTACCCAAACATGGCAGAAAAGGGGGTTTGTAACTACTATTTTATTTATTGTGTTGTCCAGCAACACCATTGGAATTCAAAACCCCAAATATTTCAAAAAGAAATAGAACAGCAGCACACTAACACTTATTACAAGAATGCCTTCGAATTAATTGACTTGTGAGCTTGTTTGTATGGAATTGTGATGTAGCACCCCCCCTGCTGGCAGGTGCAGTACATCACACTTTCAGGATCATCTACAGTGCTGGTAAACAATGGAGTCCGAAGTGTGTATTGTAGGGCGGAAATGCCAGTGGGAGAGTTTTATTAGAATTCACAGGGTTAGGCCACTGGCCCTTTAAGAAAGAAAAAAATTATTTTATTGGTTTTACGTTTGGCCTATATAACCTGGTGTGTATCTTACATGTTGAAAGCATCCTACAGTACAGGCATGTCTGCAAATGCAATACAGCTTTTGATCCCGCCCCGGCCCTGTACAGACAAGGCTCTGCTGTGTGACGGACAGGGCATAGAGAAGTAGGGATACAGGATTGGGTATTACAACGGCTTCATAGACTTAGCACTGCTGTGGAAATTTACAGAAGAGTAAAATTAAAGATCTTGGTGTATTTTTAATGATATGATTAGTAATTTGCTTTTTTGCACTTACAGTGTGACGGGAGACCCAAGTACCTCAAAGAGAGTTTGCTAGAAAATGTTCGGCAGCCTCTAATCACTCTTATGATCCACCGTTGGTTGTCCAATTTTCATTGCTCTGTGTTTTTTTGTTTTGGCTTCACCCACCACCCTTGCAAGTGTTACATTGTATAACCACCCTTTGTATGCAGCTCCAGAGCGGCACAACACGCCTACAGCTACAGCCAAAAGTGTTGCATCACCTCAAATTCGGGGGTTGAGACATAATTCAAAATAAAAAATACAACTTTATGAACATCATTTCGATATTTTATTTAACATCATGTAAACAAAGAAACAAAATGATATCGCAAATAAAGTCTACCGGAAAAATAGTAGTACTGTTAGATTTCAAAATGTCACATTTTCAATTTGTCATTTTTTTTCAATAAGTATATGGAAAACTACAACACGCTATGTCATTCAATATGTTACCGTAACATTATTCAGCAGGTTTCATTCGACATTATGAATCAAAATTGGTTAATTTTATAGGGTGATGCTAAACTTTCGGCCATAGCTGTAGATCTAGGACCACCTTCATAAAACTCCATTTAGTTCATCTAGAGCCTTTATGAAGTATACCTGCTTATTAAGAGCACAGTTTGCCTCGAGGAAAGGTAGCATCGCAGAGAATAAAAGCAGCCCAACGAAGCACTTTCACAGGGACACAAACGCCTGTGGACTGAGCGCTAGCAAGAACATTGTAACTCTCAAAGCTGGCATTGTTGTTACTTGCAATGCTCTTGGTCTCGGTCGTGCGAGATGACATCCTTCAATCGGGCAGCGATGGTGTTTTTTTTTTTTTTCACATTAGCATTCAAAACCGATTTGAAATCTTGTTTCTCTGAAGTCGTTTTTTTTTTTTTTTTCATAAAAAGGAATATTTTAGTTCCCGGGATCCAAAATGCCACTTCAAGAAGAAAGTTTGCATATAATTAATGCTGTTTCCATTTATTAATGTGATAGGTACACGGTAATGAATGCAAAAAAGACAATTCATTAATTTATTAATATGTCTTGCGGCGACTGTCGTTAGGCTTCATGTGTGTGCAAGCACTTAACCACTCTGTGTTTATCATTACTAATCTGGACACCAAGGCAGCCTCGCTATCTCTTTCTAATATCTGACTTGTACAATGGCTGCTGTAACGTTTACATTTCCTAAAATATACCTAAGAGCTCGTCTATAGTAAAGGTGTGTATTCCGTCTATATGTAAGGCTTTAGATTTTCATAAAGCTCACCTTTATATGTCCACGTGTGTCAAACTATACTCAAAAGAAAAAAAACATGTTTTCATGTCTGCTTTGTCAAGGTAATTCATTATTTTGTGTCTTAAACATATTAAACACTCACCTGCTGTGTTTATAAAATACATCATTTAATACATGCGTTTTCCTAGGAATATAGCATATAAAATAAGATAAACAGGTGGATCCTTGAGTTTAGATTTTGGTTGCCAACGTAGAGTGTTTTTTCTCCTGCTTTGCCGCAGGAAAAAGAAAAGGCAACTTTATATTGTTCTGTTCAAATCTTTGTGTAATCATAACTGAAAAGCATTCAAATATTCATCTAGCCGGACAGAAAACCCTTTGAGAAACAGTAGCTTGTGGATATTAAAAAAAACTGTTTCCTGCTCGTTTACAAATAACTGTATACTAATAAATTATATTGCAATAAAGATCATAGTATGCATTTAGAAATGCTGTTACATCTTCAGATCTGACATTTTTTTAATTGAAATCTTGCTTCCTCAATCTCACAAGATTAGTCTCCCAGTGAGATCAAAACTGCTTTCCCACATGACCAGAGACCGAGGGTTATGACGTGTCACCATACCTAAGGAAATATTTAGCCTGTTGTGTATTTAACATAGGAAGGGCCAGTGAATACTCAAGTTTGTATCTTTAAAGCTGCACCCTCGATTCTTCAGTTGGTAATTCAGCGGGTCAGCCAGTTATGCCAGAGCTCCAGTAATAAAGTGTTCAACAAGAGAGGTTGTCTCATAAAATGTTCTGTCAGGGAAAGAGGTATCGGTGAAACTTGCTCAGTGAATGTACAGCTATGGTCAAAAGTTTTGCATCACCTTGAATTTTAGGACTGAGACTATATTGAAAACTACAAAGCGGTATGTAAGTCAATATGTCAACATAACATTATTCAGCAGGTTTCATTCGACTTTCTGAAGCAAAAGGAGTTAATTCTATAGGATGATGCAAAACTTTTGGCCAGTTATTTTTTTGTGACAATGCAGACTTTTTTGCAGGCTGTTGCACATACATAGTAAGTACAGTTAAAGGAACCTTGAATACATTCTCTGTGTATTACATTAACCATTTTTGCAACAAAAACACATGCCATCCACCAGATGTTAAATTAGACTTTATTGTTTAAAAATAGAATACAGCCATCAAGCCATTGCACACTCTGCAAGAAATGCTATACGCTTAGAAATGGTACATTAAAACAGAATAGATATATTCAAATAAAAAAAAAAACTAACATTTTAATATAGAAATCATTTTTTATCTGCACACCTAGCTCCAAATGAATTACAAACAGGGTAACTGTCAAGAGTTGGGCTACAGGAATTCTGTAAATCCAAACTTTACAACAGAAATTTCAAAACAATCCATTTTCAAACCAGATCCCTTTGAAACTGCACACCACCACAATTACAGGCTGAAAGAGGGAACACAGACCCTATTAAAACACAATCTGTATTTAAAGACTATGGACTGGATTTAAAAGAAAACCTGACCAGAAGAGACATTGCTAGAAAAAAACGGACACAAAATACACAGACAGCAGACTGCCAAGAAATTTCCTTTAAATTTGGAAATCTGTATATACCTTCATAATTGTGATGGGGGTGCACACAAAAACCATTGTTATAACAATGTGTTTCACAAAACCCACCCAATGGCTATTAGTTACATTTTGAACTGTTTCAGTTACTTTGGTAGCCAGAAACAGTGATTTTTTAAAAAATATATATATAAAATACTGATCTTTGAGGTTGCTTTGCAACAATCATAATTTGATGATTTTATTTTTCTTGGGGAAAATATAATTTCTTAGTTTCTTTCAACGTTCAATTAGCATTCGAGACATGGTTTCCTAATTTGATGCTTGTTTGTAACAAGATGCAATTTTGCAGCATAAAGGGAAACATTCATATTTGACATGAAGCACTTTTATGAGAAGCCTGCTAGAGTTTCACAGTGAAATCCCAGAGGAAGGCTGGAACTGCAGTGAAACTGTCTGGCAGGTTTACAGTTAATGGCGCTCTTACAGCTCTAGAACTCTAGGGGGCTCCAGCTGCCCCTCTATTCTCCTCCAGACACACTGCCAGCCTCACAGCGCCCCACCCTCTCCTGGAGACTCCTCCCCAACATCATCGTAGTCAGTCCTGTCAGGTGCAGTGGGTCCTTCTTCAGGGGCAGTGCGGCCCGGGCATTCTCCTCTCCAGGGGGAGTGAGGGGAAAACCTGCCAAAGAGAGACACACAATCAGGGATTGGTTGGGTTTACGCAGTGGGAGGGTTCACACAGATCTGGGGTCAGGGATTGGTTTAAGCAATGGGTGTGATTAGAGTGCCATGGGTGGTTTCTGAGAGATTCAGAACTTCTCAAACTCCACTGCCTGGTAGTGACACCTGCTGGAAGAGGCGGGAGTGGGGCAGTTACAGGCTCCCCACAGCGTGCTGCTCCTGGGGCAGTAGGGTGTGCTGTGCTGAAGCGGGGCAGGATATCTGAGGGGCCATCCCAATCCCTCCCCACTGTAGACTCCAGTCCCCCTTACCTTGGATGGGGTTCCCCTCACTGTCCTCCACATCATAGTAGCCAGAGGGAAGTTCGTCAGAATGGAAACTCCCTAGGAACAGGAATCAAGGTTAGCTCTGGAGTTTGACCTGCTTTCACCCACACCATATTAACTCCCTCCTATTGTCCACTAACAGAGTTACAGGGTTCAGAGTGCTAAATAAAACTGTTTACATAACATTAAGACTGACCCATCAAATGCAGAAAAACTACTTGGCACCCTAGAATCAAACCCACTCTACTGCTCAACGGGCATGGCGGGGGATGTTGCACAGTCCTGGGACTTACCTGCACAAACAATATGCAGTGACTGAGGGTTTGACAAACGTGAGCTAAATTAGGAACCTGATTGAATACATTTACTTTCTCCAAGACTGGGGTTGGTGCAGGGCTTCTCTACAGGGCTTGTCTGCAAGAACTCACCTGATAAATCTTCTGGGTTACTGTTCATAGGGATGGCATCGTCATAGTACCCTGGGGTCTCTCCTTCCAGAGAGGGCATCGATTCACCTAAAAGAGACAGAGAACAGCATTAGTGTTACAGACCAGAGAGAGCACTGCTTCACCTAAACCAGACAGAGAACAGAATCGGTGATACAGGTGAGAGAATTGTTTCTTCATAGGTTTGTAACACAGCCCCCCCCCCTTACCTGGGATGGGGTTCCCCTCACTGTCCTCCACATCATCGTAGTCAGAGGGCAGCTCATCAGAAAGGAAACTCCCTGGAACAGGAGACAGGGTTAGTGCTGCCTGCTTTCACTCTGCAAATTCACTACCTGCTACTTGTTGCACACTGACTACTATTGTAGCTGTTGTTCAATGTTTGGATTACTGAATTCAGGACAGGAAATTAAACAGTGGTTTTGTGATCTACACCCTAAGTAACTACATATTATCTCCTGTTTGCTGCTCTGTTCCTGTCTGTCTCCCACTCTTTGTAGTGTTTCCTGTGATGAGAGGTTTACAAGTCTGCTGCTTTGAGTCATGTTTGTGGATTGTGTGGCAGTGTGATGTGTGTGTTGGCTCTCTCTTTCTCCACTCCCCCTCCCCTCTTACTCACCTCTCCTGGGCGCATCATAGGTTCCCTGTCTGGCCAGTTTGTACTCAATCTCCTCGTAAACGGCTTCATGGAAGGGGTCAAGCTCCTCCTCAGCAATCCCTATGGGAGGAAACAGGCTCTCATTCACAGTGACACAGCTCTGCACACACTGTACTGAACAGCACAGCCTTCAGTGATCCACAGTGCAAGAACACCATTTCTTTTCTTTATTTAAAACTGCAGTTTTAACAGCTCTTTAATTAATGACAGAACTTGTCAAGATTGTGTCCTCTGCTGCCCCTACTGCAGCAGGCTGGTATCGCACATGTGGTTCAAGACCAGCTTTTTCTCTAACCAGATCATTAATAAAAGAGAATGATTTATAAATTGTCATCTGAGATGCACAGAACAATATAAAGGATCTGGGTAGTGCATTTGTGTTGTCTGGAAAGCACTGCAGATTTAAAATGCCGGTGTAGGGCATTACTGAATACAATCCTAGAACAGCGCACTAGGACCTGAGTGTCACCTTCCTGAACTTGCGTCTCTTTAAAGGGATTTGTTCCCTACCTCTCCTCAGCATCCTGTTGTGCTGCAGCTGCCCGGCTAACAGGACCAACACCACAAAGAGCAGAGCTCCCAGCACGATGCAGGCTATCAATGGGATGGTCATGTCTCTCTGTGGCTGCAGCCTGGATGGAGAGGCTTCTGTTGGAGAGGAAGACAGACAGACACTTCTGTAAACAGTTGGGTACTGTACTGTAAATAAAGCAAAAAAGCTGTATTCACATTGCTTACATAGGAAAGCCCTAACTGAGGCCTCCCTTTGTTTATCCACACGACTCCCAAATTCAGAACGCTACACAATAAGAAACATTTCCCCCTAGAGCTGTGCTTTTGTGTTTATGTTTATAAGAGAGTAGTGTCTGATTTGTTTAAAAGGTGCTGCTTTTACCTGTTTTCAATGGAGAGCTGATAGTAGTTGGAACACCTGTAAAACAAAATGAAATGACTGTTAATATTTGCAATGTAAGCAAGTACTCCCTGCCTAACACAACAGAGCATCTCCCCAGTACAGCTAATTCCCCATCTCCCCTGCTCAGATAACCCCCTCTCTCACCTGCACAGGTAACCCATGCGTCCTCTTTGTGGTAGCAGTCATTGTGTCCCAGTGGAGAGTGCCGGCAGTCCCACAGGTGCATCTCGCTGCCCCTGCAGTTCACCTCATCCAGCCAGATGGTGCCGTTCCCTTGTCCAAACGTAGCCTCACCCCCCCCTGCGCTCTCTGCTGCCCCACAGCCTAGTTGTCTGCAGACCACCTGGGCGTCCTTCAGGTCCCAGGAGTCATCGCAGACTGTCCCCCAGGACCCCTCGAACCGCACCTCCACCCGTCCGGAGCAGGGACTTGAGCTTCCAGCTAGCCTCAGCTCTGCTGGCTCTGGAATAAAACAGCAGGGCTTACTGAATCAGTTCAGCACAGAGGCTGCTGTGTGACTATTAGAGGTAGGCTTGGTATTCACATCTAGGAATGCACTGTTCCATTGTTCACTTAAAAAAAGACACATACCTTTCCCTTAAGGTCTGTTATAAGTTGTCCTGCTTTGTAGTCTCTTTACTATTGGAAACTATGAGATCGCTAATTTTAATCAGCACTGCAGCAGAAAATTACAAATTTGGCTCAAATGAATGGTAAACAGGTAACAATTCACAACTGTGTAGGAATAAGACATCTTTGACATGTTTGGATACCCTTCCCTACCTGTACTTAACACAGTATGACACTGTAAAATGACTAATTATATGCATTCATTTTACAATTGGACATTTCTATGTGTGATATCAGTTAGAATGAATCTAATAATTCTCAAGGGTCAAGTCAATGAAATACAAACCCACCTGAGCAGTGCTCCTGAGTGAGGTCTTCAGAGCAGGTCTTGGGTATGCTGGAGACAGTTGGCTTCTTTTCCACTGCTAAAAACAAACAACAAAATTGTGTTTTATTCACACTGCTAAAGCATGGGTATGTTTTGTGTCTCTTGGTGGTGAGTATAGTGGAGACATGTCCACAGGGAAGCTCACAGGTGCAGTATGCCAACTTGTATCCCTAAAGTTTCATCTTGTAAACTCATACTGAAGGAATGAGTTTACAAGCTGGAATATGTAGTGCATTAATCCTGAATAAATAACTAAATCAATTAACAAATAACACTGTAGCTGAGCACAGCCCTGCTCTGGCCTCTCCAGTGTGGTGGGTATTACAGTAAGTTTGGTCAGGGCTCAGTATCTGCTGCTCTAGGGTTGGAGACATCAACTAGACCCCTCTTAGAAAGAGCAGTGCCTCCAATAACACAACTTCACGTTGTATTGCTGGTGTTCGGGGAGGCATGTTCCGGTTATCACTGGAACAGGATTTAAAGCTGTGGTCTTTCGGGTGACTGTTTAGCTGCTGAGCCATTAGGTCACCAGCAGAAGAAAAACAGAGAGAGATCTTTACCTTTGCAGTCAATCTCAGCCACCTCATTGTCCCAGCAGTTGTTTTGACCCCAGGGTGAAGATGGACACTGCCACAGTGTAGAGTCATGCCTTCTGCATTCAACATTATCAAGCCACTTGCGCAAGAAAAGCTAGATGTTGAAAGTGGCATTGATATTTCAGAACTCTCTCCACAGTCGACCTCACGGCATATCATCTTAACTGTGTTTTTATCCATGCCGTTATAGCAGACGCTGCCCCAGGTGCCATTGTAGAAAACCTCTGCCAGTCCAGAACAGCCCCGAGACAGTCTCAGCTTCTTGAACTCTGTGTCACAAACAATAGAAATACGTTAGCAAGATGCATGTAGACATTCCAGATTACAAAACTTCTGCTTCATTAAAAGATTTTCAGTAAAAGTGAAATCATGAAATGGATTAACTACCCCCTGCCCGGTGGAGACGAGCATACATACTCCTTGGTACATTTCTTAATTATTGGAAATGTTAAACAAATTGCAATCAAAATAAGCACAAATGCAATCACAATAAATAAATACAAACAGCTCAAGTAAAACATTTTAAAACCATTGTTGTGCGTTTATGTTTTCATTTATATTGCTTCCTTCATAACTTTCATATCTCACTAACACCTTACAAAATCCTACTGTTAAACTGAAAGGTAAAGTCTTATCCAACTGGCCTTTTCCCTTTCTTTTAAAACCAATTACCCGTCTTCATCTATTTTACATTTATCTGGAGAAGCGCTTACTCAATTGTGAAGCAACTTGAGGTTATCTAGGAGAGTCACTTTGTGTGTCAAACTTACATTATTACATGTGCATACAGTGAATGCAAATGTTTATTTTTAATGAGCATAGCCTGTAGTTTCATTTCCTGTGCATGTATGAAGACACAAAATGAGTTTTGTTTGTGTGATTACTTTGCTGCAGCTTTCTATTGGTACAGTTATTGAATTGAAGTGTAAGGGTATGATTCACAGAGTCATGTGTAACATAGAAAGAGTCACAGTAGTAAGATGGCACAGTAGTGACTGATACATCAGCATACTAAATGAGAATTTTGCATTTATTTTTTTTTTTTTTGGGGGCTGGCAGTGGGCTGGTTAGGTATAGTGAGTTATTGCAGTCCTGTACCTGAACACATGACTCCCAGCGTCCTCCTTGTGTCTGCAGTTGTGTTGCCCCACCCTCCTGAGGCACACCCCCACAGAGTCGATTCGTTCCCCTGACAGCGCAGCTCGTCCAGCCAGATGGGTCCGGTCCCCTGGCCGAAGGAGGCTGACACTGAGGCGTTGAGTGCCGTCCCACACTGGAGCTGCTTACACACCACCTCAGCATCTGCCAGGTCCCAGGAGTCATCGCAGACCGTCCCCAGGAGCCGTTGATAAACCTCCACCCTCCCAGCGCAGGCACCTCCTCCCCAACCAGCCTGAGGGCCGTGTGATCTGGGGGAAAGAATCAGAGTGGACATCAATAACATAATCACTGCAGCTTAGGCACAAAATCAGTTAGTAATAATATAAATAATAACCCTATGATAATGCATGCCGATTTTCAAATAAGAATCCTTGTCACAGACTGTACCCATGGCAGTAATGTCAGTATAGTCACATTGAAATAACTTATTAACACAAGAGTTTGAATTGCACTAACCTGAGCAGAAAAGCGTGGTCCCTTCATTACTGGTGTTGCATTTACTTGGTAGAGGTCCGACTCGACCTGCTTGTGCTGGTAGCAATGGACCTGAAGATAATAAGAGTGAGCAGGGGAAATGAAACACGTCAGAGCTGAAGGAACAGCACCATTATTTACTGCATCTACAGCTTCTACATCAGTCTACAGTTTGTTATCTTGTATGTAATCAGTTAAAACATAAACATGGATTCAGAGTAATTCTGTTGTTTGGGCACTGTCTGTTCTTCCACCTGGAGCAAGCTCAAAGCTATTCAGAGATTTAGCTTTTTAGAGAAATGAATAAACTCATAATGGTATTGGTGCTTTAGAACTCAGAACCAACATGGATAATTGAGAATTTAATTAAAAGTGTAAATAGCATTTCAAACTATATAAGCTTAAATGTGAGACTGTTTGCTTTATTTGTATGCATACATAATGTATAAAATATCATAAATTGTACACATCTAATACACCCCAAATATGGTAACAGTTAGTCAATACTAATGGGTATAAAAAACACTGTAACAGTAAATTGATTTAATTTACAATCCCACCAGATGGCAGTAGAAGATCTGAATACCTAGAATGAAGAGATATGTTTAGCAGACAGGATGTTAAGTTACCTATTCAATCTTCCACCCATTAGAGTGGTTACTACTCACCTGAACAATTCACTCCTGCATCATTGCTATGAGTGCAGTTACTTCGTCCCCATGCAGAAATGGAGCAATTGATATGTGTGTCTCACTGCCATCACAGTCGAATATATCAGCCCGTACATCACCACTGCCTTCACCAAACCAGGCCTGTCCCGGGACTGATACAGCATATCCACAATTCAACTGCTTGCAGAGAACTGTGGCGTCCTGTAGATCCCAATAGCGATCGCAGACCGTCCCCACTGACCATTATTACTGCAGCTCCACTCGACCAGAACAGGAGTCCGGGCCACCCACCAGCCTGTACTCAGTGTACCCTGCACACAGGGCAGCAGAGTGTGAGCAGGGCACAGCACAAGCAGAGAACCAGGACATGGGGTTTGCTTTACTCTAGCTATCAATCACAAAGGTGTTGCTATGTTCTTGTAATATTGGTTGCAAGGACATGATTGGTGGGCATGCATTTCTTTAGCTTTCTAATAATTATGCACCAGTATTTATTTAATTACAGACTTCTGAAGACTGACACTCATCTAGAACAACCCAATCCCTCACACCCTCGGGTATATGATCAACAACAGGCTTGCCAAAAAATGAAGCAGCATTCAGCTAGCAGGTATAAAGCTGGTCAATTTCTATTAAAAAAATGGCTCCATTGTATCCAATGTATATAAAAATGCTTTATGGTATGCTAAGCTTCTTGAGATTTTATTGGACATATACAGGATGTTTGTTTATTTCAA
>CM072698.1:3578703-3590445 GCA_036884735.1 Huso huso
ATTAAACACTCACCTGCTGTGTTTATAAAATACATCATTTAATACATGCGTTTTCCTAGGAATATAGCATATAAAATAAGATAAACAGGTGGGTCCTTGAGTTTAGATTTTGGTTGCCAACGTAGAAAGTTTTTTCTCCTGCTTTGCCGCAGGAAAAAGAAAAGGCAACTTTACATTGTTCTGTTCAAATCTTTGTGTAATCATAACTGAAAAGCATTCAAATATTCATCTAGCCGGACAGAAAACCCTTTGAGAAACAGTAGCTTGTGGATATTAAAAAAAACTGTTTCCTGCTCGTTTACAAATAACTGTATACTAATAAATTATATTGCAATAAAGATCATAGTATGCATTTAGAAATGCTGTTACATCTTCAGAGCTGACATTTTTTTTAATTGAAATCTTGCCTCCTCTTAATCTCACAAGATTAGTCTCCCAGTGAGATCAAAACTGCTTTCACACATGACCAGAGACAGAGGGTTATGACGTGTCACCATACCTAAGGAAATATTTAGCCTGTAGTGTGTTTAACATAGGAAGGGCCAGTGAATACTCAAGTTTGTATCTTTAAAGCTGCACCCTCGATTCTTCAGTTGGTAATTCAGCGGGTCAGCCAGTTATGCCAGAGCTCCAGTAATAAAGTGTTCAACAAGAGAGGTTGTCTCATAAAATTTTCTGTCAGGGAAAGAGGTATCGGTGAAACTTGCTCAGTGAATGTACAGCTATGGTCAAAGGTTTTGCATCACCTTGAATTTTAGAACTGAGACTTGAGTATATTGAAAACAACAAAGCGGTATGTAAGTCAATATGTCAACATAACATTATTCAGGAGGTTTCATTCGACTTTCTGAAGCAAAAGGAGTTAATTCTATAGGATGATGCAAAACCTTTGGCCAGTTATTTTTTGTGACAATGCAGACTTTTTTTGCAGGCTGTTGCACATACATAGTAAGTACAGTTAAAGGAACCTTGAATACATTCAGTGTATTACACTAACCATTTTTGCAACAAAAACACATGCCATCCACCGGATGTTAAATTAGACTTTATTGTTTAAAAATAGAATACAGCCATCAAGCCATTGCACACTGCAAGAAATGCTATACGTTTAGAAATGGTACATTAAAACAGAATAGATATATTCAAATAATAAAAACAAACTAACATTTTAATATAGAAATCATTTTTTTATCTGCACACCTAGCTCCAAATGAATTACAAACAGGGTAACTGTCAAGAGTTGGGCTACAGGAATTCTGTAAATCCAAACTTTACAACAGAATTTCAAAACAATCCATTTTCAAACCAGATCCCCTTTGAAACTGCACACCACCACAATTACAGGCTGAAAGAGGGAACACAGACCCTATTAAAACACAATCTGTATTTAAAGACTATGGACTGGATTTAAAAGAAAACCTGACCAGAAGAGACATTGTTAGAAAAAACAGACACAAAATACACAGACAGCAGACTGCCGCTTAATTTCCTTTAAATTTGGAAATCTGTATATACCTTCATAATTGTGATGGGGGTGCACACAAAAACCATTGTTATAACAATGTGTTTCCACAAAACCCACCCAATGGCTATTAGTTACATTTTGAACTGTTTCAGTTACTTTGGTAGCCAGAAACAGTGATTTTTTTTTATATATATATAAAAAAATACTGATCTTTGAGGTTGCTTTGCAAGAATCATAATTTGATGATTTTTATTTTTCTTGGGAACATATAATTTCTTAGTTTCTTTCAACATTCAATTAGCATTCGAGACATGGTTTCCTAATTTGATGCTTGTTTGTAACAAGATGCAATTTTGCAGCATAAAGGGAAACATTCATTTTTTATGTGAAGCACTTTTATGAGAAGCCTGCTAAATTTTTAGCCAATGGAGTTTCACAGTGAAATCCCAGAGAAAGGCTGGAACTGCAGTGAAACTGCTCCAGCTGCCCCTCTATTCTCCTCCAGACACACTGCCAGCCTCACAGCGTCCCACCCTCTCCTGGAGACTCCTCCCCAACATCATCGTAGTCAGTCCTGTCAGGTGCAGCGGGTCCTTCTTCAGGGGGCAGTGTGGCCCGGGCACTTTCCTCTCCAGGGGGAGTGAGGGGAAAACCTGCCAAAGAGAGACACGCTCAATCAGGGATTGGTTGGGTTTACGCAGAGGGAGGGTTCACACAGATCTGGGGCCAGGGATTGGTTTAAGCAATGGGTGTGATTAGAGTGCCATGGGTGGTTTCTGAGAGAGTCAGAACTTCTCAAACTCCACTGCCTGGTAGTGACAACTGCTGGAAGAGGTGGGAGTGGGGCAGTTACAGGCTCCCCCACAGCGTGCTGCTCCTGGGCAGTAGGGTGTGCTGTGCTGAAGCGGGGCAGGATATCTGAGGGGCCATCCCAATCCCTCCCCACTATAGACTCCAGTCCCCCTACCTTGGATGGGGTTCCCCTCACTGTCCTCCACATCATAGTAGCCAGAGGGAAGTTCGTCCATAATGGAAACTTCCTAGGAACAGGAATCAAGGTTAGCTCTGGGTTTGACCCTGCTTTCACCCACAGCATATTAACTCCCTCCTATTGTCCACTAACAGAGTTACAGGGTTCAGAGTGCTAAATAAAACTGTTTACATAACATTAAGACTGACCCATCAAATGCAGAAAAACTACTTGGCACCCTAGAATCAAACCCACTCTACTGCTCAACGGGCATGGCGGGGGATGTTGCACAGTCCTGGGACTTACCTGCACAAACAATATGCAGTGACTGAGGGTTTGACAAACGTGAGCTAAATTAGGAACCTGATTGAATACATTTACTTTCTCCAAGACTGGGGTTGTTGCAGGGCTTCTCTACAGGACTTGTCTGCAAGAACTCACCTGATAAATCTTCTGGGTTACTGTTCATAGGGACCCATCATCATAGTACCCTGGGGTCTCTCCTTCCAGAGAGGGCATCGATTCACCTAAAAGAGACAGAGAACAGCATTAGTGTTACAGACCAGAGAGAGCACTGCTTCACCTAAACCAGACAGAGAACAGAATCGGTGATACAGGTGAGAGAATTGTTTCTTCATAGGTTTGTAACACAGCCCCTTACCTGGGATGGGGTTCCCCTCACTGTCCTCCACATCATCGTAGTCAGAGGGCAGCTCATCAGAAAAACTCCCTGGAACAGGAGACAGGGTTAGTGCTGCCTGCTTTCACTCTGCAAATTCACTACCTGCTACTTGTTGCACACTGACCACTATTGTAGCTGTTGTTCAATGTTTGGATTACTGAATTCAGGATAGGAAATTAAACAGTGGTTTTTGTGATCTACACCCTAAGTAACTACATATTATCTACTGTGTGCTGCTCTGTTCCTGTCTGTCTCCCACTCTTTGTAGTGTTTCCTGTGATGAGAGGTTTACAAGTCTGCTGCTTTGAGTCATGTTTGTGGATTGTGTGGCAGTGTGATGTGTGTGTTGGCTCTCTTTCTCCACTCCCCTCCTCTTACTCACCTCTCCTGGGCGCATCATAGGTTCCTGTCTGGCCAGTTTGTACTCAATCTCCCTCGTAAACGGCTTCATGGAAGGGGTCAAGCTCCTCCTCAGCAATCCCTATGGGAGGAAACAGGCTCTCATTCACAGTGACACAGCTCTGCACACACTGTACTGAACAGCACAGCCTTCAGTGATCCACAGTGCAAGAACACCATTTATTTTCTTTTATTTAAAACTGCCATTTTAACAGCTCTTTAATTAATGACAGAACTTGTCAAGATTGTGACCTCTGCTGCCCCTACTGCAGCAGGCTGGTATCGCACATGTGGTTCAAGACCAGCTTTTTCTCTAACCAGATCATTAATAAAAGAGAATGATTTATAAATTGTCATCTGAGATGCACAGAACAATATCGCTGCTAAAAGGATCTGGGTAGTGCATTTGTGTTGTCTGGAAAGCACTGCAGATTTAAAATGCTGGTGTAGGGCATTACTGAATACAATCCTGGAACAGTGCATTAGGACCTGGTGTGTCACCTTCCTGAGCTTATGTCTCTTTAAAAGGGATTTGTTCCCTACCTCTCCTCAGCATCCTGTTGTGCTGCAGCTGCCCGCTAACAGGACCAACACCACAAAGAGCAGAGCTCCCAGCACGATGCAGGCTATCAATGGGATGGTCATGTCTCTCTGTGGCTGCAGCCTGGATGGAGAGGCTTCTGTTGGAGAGGAAGACAGACAGACAGACAGACACTTCTGTAAACAGTTGGGTACTGTACTGTAAATGAAGCAAAAAAGCTGTATTCACATTGCTTACATAGGAAAGCCCTTACTGAGGCCTCCCTTCGTTTATCCACGACTCCCAAATTCAGAACGCTACACAATAAGAAACATTTCCCCTAGAGCTGTGCTTTTTGTGTTTATGTTTAAAAGGTGCTTTTTACCTGTCAGTCTGATAGTAAACAGAAAACAAAATGAAATGACTGTTAATATTTGCAATGTAACCAAGTACTCCTGCCTAACACAACAGAGCATCTCCCAGTACAGCTAATTCCCCATCTCCCCTGCTCAGATAACCCCTCTCTCACCTGCACAGGTAACCCATGCATCCTCTTTTGTGGTAGCAGTCATTGTGTCCCAGTGGAGAGCTGCAGTCCCACAGATGCATCTCGCTGCCCCCTGCAGTTCACCTCATCCAGCCAGATGATGCCGCTCCTTGTCCAAACGTAGCCTCACCCCTCCTGCGCTCTGCTGCCCCACAGCCTACTTGTCTGCAGACCACCTGGGCGTCCTTCAGGTCCCAGGAATCACCGCAGACTGTCCCCCAGGACCCCTCGAACCGCACCTCCACCCGTCCGGAGCAGAGACTTGAACTTCCAGCTAGCCTCAGCTCTGCTGGCTCTGGAATAAAACAGCAGGGCTTACTGAATCAGTTCAGCCCAGAGGCTGCTGTGTGAGTAGAGACAGAGGCTTGATTTCCCTGGAAAGAAAAAAATCTAGGTAACCAGTCTCAGAGATCAGAGGCAATCACAATTCAGTGTTGAATTATTAATTTAAAAAGACTCTTTAGTATTGGAAACTATAAGAACCGCTCATTAAAATTAGTTTACAGCAGAAATTTAAAGGCCAAACGTTGACAATGTTGTCAAAAATGTCAATACATGTCACTGTAAGGTCATGCTTTTGCAATTTTATGCATTATTTTTAGATGTCAAATAAAAAATAACCTGTGCATTGCTCTTGAGTGAGGTCTTCAGAGCATGACTTGGGTATGAATGGTGACAGATGGCTGTAGTGCTTTCACTGTTAAAACAAACAATTAAGTGAATTCAGTGTTTGGGAAAAAAAAGTGCGTTGCATTCACATGGGTGCTCAAGCATGCTCCTGCTTTGTGTCTGGTTTGTTTTGAGCTGAAACAAGAAATGGTGAATGCAAAGTATTCTGAAGATTGTTGCTGTGAGGGTTTTCATAAGGCCTGGGCATATTTCCATTGGGATCTCTTAAGTTTCATCTGCTCTCTATTCTAAAGAGAAGAAAACTGCTTTTCTGTACCTTTAACACATCCCAGCTCTGGCCTCTCCTCTTTGATGTGCAGGGGTTTGATCAGGGATCTGTGGACACTATCCTAGCTCTGCTTCCAGAAGTGTTGTTAACATTCACCAAGAAGAGGGAACATCAAATGGACCTCTCTTAGAAAGGACAGAATCCTCCAATAACACAGCTACCATGTTGTGTAACTTTATCCATGGGGCAGTGTCCTTGTTATCTCAGGAGGAGGATTCAAACCTGTGGTCTTTAACTGCTGAGCCATCAGGTGACCAGCAGAGGAACAATAGAGGGAGATCTTTACCTGTGCACTCAATCGCAGCCACCTCATAGTTTTCGCAATTTGTCTGACCCCAGGGTAAGGATGGACACTGCCACAGTGTAGAGTCGTGTTTTCGGCAGTTCACTTCATCAAGCCATTTGTAATCAGAACTCAGCCTGGATTGTGCATCTCTAATAGAAACACTTTCTCCACAGTTCAGCTGCTGACATATCACTGAAGCTGTAATCTGTGTCATTCTGTTGCTGCAGACACTACCCCAGGTGCCATTGTAGAGAACCTCTATTGGTCCAGAGCAGCCTTCAGCCAGTCTAAGATCCTTGAACTCTGTCAAAACAACATACAATCGTGAAAGAAAACTGCACTGCAATGAATGACACTCAGAACTATCCTGATTACAATACTTTTACAGACAATATTAAAAGCTTTTTACAAAAACGCATTAATACAATCAACTACAAATTGGAGAGGTGCTATAAATAGTTTGAAATCATTAGAGGATCACCAGTAATCACAATGCTTACTGTCCTAAACACTGAGCTCCACCTCTAAGATTAAATACATTTTATGTAGTAATTGATATTGTAGTTGGTTTCCAGTATTAACATATTAATGGCTAATATAGAGATGGCTCCAAATTTTCCACTGGTTAGGTATAGTGAGTTATTGCAGTCCTGTACCTGAACACACGACTCCCTCGTCCTCCTTGTGGTTGCAGTTGTGTTGCCCCCACCCTCCTGAGGCACACCCCCACAGAGTCGATTCGTTCCCCTGACAGCGCCAGCTCGTCCAGCCAGATGGGTCCGTCCCCTGGGCCGGGAGGCTGACACTGAGGGATTGAGTGTCAGTCCCACACTGGAGCTGCTTACACACCTCAGCATCTGCCAGGTCCCAGGAGTCACAGACCGTCCCCCAGGAGCCGTTGGGATAAAACCTCCACCCTCCCAGCGCAGGCACCTCCTCCCCCAACCAGCCTGAGGCCCGTGTGATCTAGGAGGAAAAAATCACAAGCAGACATCAATAACATAATCACTGCAGCTTAGGCAGAGAATCATTTAGTAATAATATAAATAATAACCCTATGATAATGCGTGCGATTTTCAGATAAGAACCTTGTCACAGACTGTTGCCATGGCAGTAATGTCAGTATAGTCACATTGACATAACTTATTAACACAAGAGTTTGAATTGCACTAACCTGAGCAGAGCGTGGTCCCTTCATTACTGGTGTTGCATTTACTTGGTAGAGGCCCGACTCGACCTGCTTGTGCTCGTAGCAATGGACCTGAAGATAATAAGAGTGAGCAGGGGGGGAATGAAACACGTCAGAGGTGAAGGAACAGCACCATTATTTACTGCATCTACAGCTTCTACATCAGTCTACAGTTTGTTATCTTGTATGTTGAATCAGTTAAAACATAAACATGGATTCAGAGTAATTCTGTTGTTTGGGCTCTGTCTGTTCTTCCACCTGGAGCAAGCTCAAAGCTATTCAGAGATTTAGCTTTTTAGAGAAATGAATAAACTCATAATGGTATTGGTGCTTTAGAACTCAGAACCAACATGGATAATTGAGAATTTAATTAAAAGTGTAAATAGCATTTCAAACTATATAAGCTTAAATGTGAGACAGTTTGCTTTATTTGTATGCATACATAACGTATAAAATATCATAAACTGTAGACATCTAATACACCCCAAATATGGGAACAGTTAATCAATACTAATGGGTATAAAAAAAATACTGTAACAGTAAATTGATTTAATTTACAATCCCACCAGATGGCAGTAGAAGATCTGAATACCTAGAATACCGAGATATGTTTAGCAGATAGGATGTTAAGTTACCTATTCAATCTTCCACCCATTAGAGTGGTTGCTACTCACCTGAACAATTCACTCCTGCATCATTGCTATGAGTGCAGTTACCTCGTCCCCATGCAGAGATGGAGCAATTTGATATGTGTGTCTCACTGCCATCACAGTCGAATATATCAGCCCGTACATCACCGCTGCCTTCACCAAACCTGGCCTGTCCCGGGCTGATACAGCGTGGGTAAAATTCAACTGCTTGCAGAGAACTGTGGCATCCTGTAGATCCCAATAGCGATCGCAAAAAAAAACCCCACTGACCATCGTATCAGCAGCTCCACTCGACCAGAACAGGAGTCCGGCCATCCACCAGCCTGTACTCAGTGTACCCTGCACACAGGCAGCAGAGTGTGAGCAGGGGCACAGCACAAGCAGAGAACCAGGACATGGGGTTTGCTTTACTTCTAGCTATCAATCACAAAAGGGTTGCTATGTTGTTGTAATATTGGCTGCAAGGGCATGATTGGTGGGAATGCATTTCTTTAGCTTTCTAATAATTATGCATCAGTTTTATTTAATTACAGACTTCTGAAGAGTGAAACTCATCTAGAACAACCCAAACCCTGGGTATATGATCAACAACAGGCTTGCCAAAATGAAGCAGCATTCAGCTAGCAGTATAAAACTGGTCAATTTCAGGCTAAAAAAATGGCTCCATTGTATCCAATGTATATAAAAATGCTTTATGTTATGCTAAGTTTTGAGATATTGACATAAGAATATGTTTATTACAGTTATTACAAATAGTATACCATGTAATTGAGGCAGGCATTTATTGTACCACAAAACCTATTCCGACCTCATGTCCAGGGGGAAAACATATTCTGAGCTTAATTAATATGTCCTGGATTGTTGTATAGGTCTCTTTGCAGTTTTTAAAAGAAGCTTAAAATATATATTTTCAATTTATAACAATAGTAGCAACACCAAGACAACTCTCAGAGCGCTTAAAAACAGTTTGAGAAATCTCAGGCCAGCAGAGAGTTCTGCAAAAGGATAATCAAGGAATTGGTTTCACCCTGTGTCAGGAGAATGAGCCTCCTTAAACAAAAAGAGAGCCCAGTTCAGACAGATAAAGAAATGCTTTGATAACCAATGTAATGAGGTTGTGCAGGGTAATATAAACATGCTGTCTGGTTAAAAAGTTTTCATTTATCTAAATGAGCCTTGCAAAATCACACAGCCCACATTGATTTATCCTTGGATATCCACCCATAATGTTTATGGCCCCGGTTAATAAACAAAGTTATATACTCACCAAAACAGACAAGGCCCACGCTGCTTCCTGTGTGTGCAGCTCTGCTTCTTTGCTGGCTGAAGTCAAACACCTACTGATCTGGGGCTCCTTTCCCTGGCACTGCATCCCTCGGACCAGACCTTACCCTGCCCCTCTCCAAAAGGGCTCCTCCCAGCACCTCTTTAGAACTCCACACTCAGCTCCCGACAGACAACCTCTGCATCCTGCCAGTCAAAGTCAGCATCACAGACCGTTCCCAGGTCTGCCCATGCACTACTTCAACTCTCCCAGAACAGAGATTGCTGTCACCACCACTTAACCGCACTGCTCTATGGTCCCGAAATCACAAAACTGCAGACATTAGAGACTCTGGGGCAAAAGCAACAACAGTTAACAGATAATAACAAACTTCACCTTGGAAAAATTTAAATATTATTATTCAGTTAGTTCTTTCACTGAACCTCATACAAACATGACATGGTAATTCAAATATATTAAATTAAAAGTAAATAATATGTGATTGATGTAGCAAGATAGCAAGACGACATATTTTGAATCAGAGAGTTCAAGATATCAATAAAGGATCCTGTCAGTAAGGCTGCCACCCAAACATCTTTATTTCCTTCATTATAAAACCTGGGCATCTGACAAGTCTGATTCACTTGTCTCTAGTTCATTTTGTATTGTGTTACTCTCTCATTTTTGTATGTGTTATAACAGTTCGCACCCGACAAGTCTTATTCGATTCACTCTGGTTCATTTTTGTATTGTGTTACAATCACATACTGACTGAAAGGCTTTTAGTGATCCATTATTAAGCAACAAATGAAGACCTGCCTATTCCTGTTTTGTTTGTAGTCATGCTTGTTTTATATATATATACAGAGCAGTGAACAGTTTATGCTGCCACAGTGCAGTAGTATAGATGTGAAATGAGCAAAACTGTCATTAGTGACAAGTAGCAGTGGGTTGGTAATTTAAACGTCAGTTTCTGTCTTTGTTCAAACAATACACTTCCTGTCCTATCCAAAGGACATTGAGCTTAGTTGAAAGAGCAGCAATATAAGATTAGCTCATATTAACAATAGAGTGAATTCATGACAGATTTCATTAAGATCAGAAGGTGCCCTGCCATATCAGAAAAAGATGTGAGGGGAGTTCTGATACTTTCTAATGAGGAAGCTGTTGAGTGAGGAGGTTAACAAAAAGGTTTTAATCGCATGCAAAGGAAGCCTAATTATTTCTCTTTTTTCACTGATCAATGCAGCAATTAATGCAGCTAAACAGGATGTAATAAATTATCTTGGAATGGGGTAAAACTTTGAACAGTGGTTTGGTGCCACCTAGCGGAATAACATTGCAGCACTAACCTCTGCCAAGATCCTGTAGGCAAACTGTTATAACGGCTCATTACAAAAGTAGTGAGGCGTTTGTACATCTATTTAAAGAGTAAGAAACTCGGTAAATAAATAAATTGTTCTTGCCCTTATAATATGTTATCATTCATTGTCTAGTATCAAGAATGAAACAATGTGAGAATCCTACACTGTTTTCCTGAAACATGTATTTTATACTGGTTCAGATACCACAACGTTGTGTGTGGATCTGGAGAATAAAGGGTCACAATCCCTGTTTTCTGGTGAACAGGTAATACAATGAAATGTTTGATTTGTTTGTATATTTTACTGACTAATTAAAACAGCCAACACACGTGTATAACAACAGCCTTTGTTTGTGGACTAAGTATTGAAGGGGGTTTCTGAATATTTTCAGTAGATTTGTATGCAGGATTTTGTAGATTTTTTTTTCAGAAAGCTCAGTTTCAGTTTTCTGTGTTACAGGATATTCTTCAGGGACAGCTGAAAGACAATTTAAGTTTCTGGCCTCGGTACAGCAACACGGCAGTAAAAAAACAGCGTCCCTGATGAGAGGAAAACCACTTCCAGTCGGCTTAAAAAACACTAAGCGGAAACTAATTGCCATTGATTGGTACCAGTTGTAGAGGTGAAGGAAGGACACAATGTGAGAACGAATGAAGACTTGTAGGCTAGATTGTGTGTATGTTGATAATATAGATAGCGTATTCTTCCAATTTAAGACGCAGCCCAAATTTTCCACCTTCAATTTGAGGAAAATAAACGTCAATGAATTTACAAAGACACAACCTCAATTACGTGATATGGAGTCAGTTTATGACCGTCTGCTATCACACACAATTACAGTGATGTGCTGCTTCTCATTTCACTCGTGATTACTCACCTGTTTTCTCTCAATTTGTGAACTGTGGTATTTCTTGGCATGTCCAAATATACAGGGGTTCTGTTCAGCATTTCCGATCTGTCCAAGCTGGTAGTGTTTGTTAAAACAGCCCCAATGAAACAATGAAACTGTAAAAAAGCTTCCATTCGAATTACACAGGAAGATTATCATACTTCTTTTGAAAATGGCTGCCTGTACGTCATGGATGATTCTAGATCGGTCACTGACATTTTTTGTTTCGTCTTTTCTCAGCAAGTAAGTCCGTTGCTGCTGGTGTATTTGGGCAGTGGCGTCTTTGTTGCGTCATTTCTCGCAGTCAGTCACATTGCTGTTTGTGTACTCAGGTAGTCTTGTCTTTTTTGTTGGTGATTTTAATGCACACATCACTATACTGTACTCAATTTAAGACACGGGCTACTTTATTCTTCAAGCTCGATTAACAAAGACACCTGGCTATTGCTGGTGCCGATATTTTTTAGCAATGTTTTTTTTTATTTAAATTATGTGAAATTATGTATTTGTAAAGTCAACCTTATTCAGTCATTTATATAGAGGAATCTGTTGTGGATCT